>VYYI01000096.1:0-52671 GCA_021029175.1 Bilobella aurantiaca | reverse complement strand
ATGTTCAGTGGTTCCTGAGATACACGTGATACTCGGACAGACAAACGGACGGACAGACGGACGGACGGACAGAAATGACGAAAACATAAGTAGCTTTCAGCTTCGCTTCCGCTACTAATAAAACGGAATTAAAATTGAATCATTTCATCATATTATCTTGTTCTTGTTTTTAGTGCAAAGTAAATAAGCTTACATTCGATGAAGTGGTCATTGGTTACCGTTTGAGATTTCTGAGTTTTCTGAATTTTCTGAATTTTCTTACTTTTCTAAATTTTCTGATTTTTTTTCTGACTTTTCTGAGAATTCTGACTTTTCTGAGAATTCTGACTTTTCTGAGTTTTTTTTTTCGAGTTTGCTGAATTTTCTTCTGAGTTTGCTGAATTTTCTGAATGTTTTTCTGCGTTTTCTGACAATTAAAGAGTCCCAAAATAGCATTGTAACTCAAGATTTTTCGATCAGTGAAAGAATTTGCATCTTTTCCAATTCAATGCCAAGGGACCCTGGCTAAGCATTAAGCAAATTATTTGTTTTGTTCTTGTGAATATGGTATTAGCTTCTTTAAAAAGATTTAGTATGTGAACAAATTACTTTTAACATTAGGCAAAAATCAATAACATTTCTAACTCCTAAATCTAGATATGAAATAATTTCATCTTGATTCCAAATTTGAAAATTTTATAACAGACTCTGTTTCCGTTAATGTCCTTTTAATTCCAATAAAGAAATAAATCATAATTGTTGATTTGCTTAATTCATACATTTATTCTTAAGTTTTCAATAGACTACAACAACAAATAAAGGTGATTAGAATCACATAATCAAATTTCCTTGCCCACTCAAGGTTTACTACACAATTTTCTTTAATTAGTTTTGCATGAAACAAAAAGTTATGATGGTCCCGATGATTGTAGGGCCCCCCTTTACTCGGAAATGACCTCTTGACCTCAAAATGTCTTTTCAAGGTCAGACTCTAGTTTTGCATGAAACGAAAAGTTATGATGACACTGAATGACCTAAACCGCCTTGTATGTTTTGAAATGGCCTGACTTCAGGAAAGCAAGGCTTCTTTTTTCTATTCTAATCTTAATATTTTTCTAGTTCTAAGTCTCGTACTTTCGCTACTAGTTTACCGTTTTACCACGGTTTATTAGTAGCGGAAGCGAAGCTGAAAGCTGCTTATGTTTTCGTCATTTCTGTCTGTCTGTCTGTGTCTGTCTGTCCGAGTATTACGTGTATCTCAGGAACCACTGAACATATCTCAAATCTGTTTGCGGTGATGTGTTTCTAATGTTCCGGCGCAGTTCAAGTTTGTTTTTGTTTGACCGGAAGTGACCCCCTTGGGGGTCAAAGGTCACGGTCAAGTGATATCTTTCCATGACAACACAAAAATAATCCCTACAAAAGTTGTCATCTTATAAAGGTGAGCAATAGTTGTATATAGCACTTTTCTCTGTGACCCACCAATGACCCCCAAAATGACCCCTTGACCTCAAAATGACATTTCATTGTCAAACTCTAGTTTTTCATAAAACAAATAATTATGAAGGTCTAGAGGATCGTAGAGCGCCCCTTCACCGGGGAATGACCCTTTGAACTCAAAATGATCTTTCAAAGTCAAACTCGAGTTTTTCATGAAACAAAATCTAATGATGATTTTGATGACCTAAAACGCTTTGTATATTTGAAAATGGCCTATTGACTTCCGAAAAGATAGACTTCTATTTTCTAGTCTAATCTTAATATTTTTTCTAGATTTAAGTTTCCTACTTCCGCTACTGGTTGACCGTGTTACCACAGTTTATTTTAATAAACAAATTCTAAATTATCCGCTACTATATCTTAAACAAGATGTGTAATTTTTACAAATTTATTTCCTCAATATTTTACTAAAATCGATATTGAAAGACAAGGAAAAGCATTGTAGTCATGCATGCACTGTATGCAGACACTTCATGGGCACTACTGGCAGGTGGTTTCTCAGGTTGCTTGTCGCTGGAATGTGGTTTTGGCGTAGAAGTGGCAACAAAGTCATCGTTTGGAGTTCCCGTGTACTTGTACCCATCTGTCAAGCGTTTTGCAGTCTCTGAAACTCCTTTGTTGTAGTCTCCTTCTCCGTGATATCCCAGTTTTTCACCTAAAATTATACGGTATTATATAAGTAAGTAAGTACTTATATAGTAAAGAATTTTTAATTCTGCGCACAAAAGGGGAAATTCAAAAAAAATGTTTTAAAGTAAGGCAGATGTGCATTCATAAATTGCCATCTTTTTCCTGCTATTGTCAAATTATTTGCTAGAGTCATTAATAAGGTTCGCCAAACTACATTTCCGACAACTAGCAAATGACCAAACGGGTCTTTTATTGCGGTTACATATTACTTTATCAGCACGTTTAGCAATTGTTTATGTTTGTAAAATTATTGCTATAATTCATAATATCTTTGCTTTACAGCAACAATTAGTTTTCAGAAACTTTTCTTTAGAAACGCATGATAAACCGTATTTTTTCTACTTACGCCCGTTGGCACTGTTTACGGACATTGCATCTCCTCTCGCCAAGAAAATATGCAACGAGTCTTGTAGCAGGTCGAAGTCTTTGCCTACTTCCTTTGTGCTATCCAAAAGCAAGACATCGCTTGTGATTTCGCACAGTACAAACCCTTTGATGTACTTATAAGAAATGACGCGTTGAATTCCCGTTGATGCATTCTAGAAAATGTTTCGAATAAATACAAATTAATATCAATAGAAAACTAGCCCGTTCTAGAGCAGGAGGACTTTCCTTGTAATTTTTTAATTCAATTTACCTTAAACATGGAATTTTGCCGATCATTTGGCAAGTTGAAGTACGACTTGGGCTTCACGTCTCCGTTTTGAAAGACACACCCAATCACGTGGTCTGATCCCTATTACAAAATAGTCAATTGTCACAAAGAAGTTAAGTTCATAATATATTTTAAGGTATGTTTAAATATTATTCTTCCTTTGAACATTTTACGCTATATTTTTAACGTGCTTGTTCATACCATCGATTTGTCATGCGATAGGCCCAAGGAGACGTGACCTTGCGTGATTGTGGCAACTTGCTGGTATGTTTCCCAACCAGGAAGTCTCCCGGCAATTTGAAACTTCATCTCTCCTTTGGTCACGTGTTTCCAAGATGTAAACATTTCGCAGTCGGCATTCTCCTTATGATAACAGTCCTTGGGCCAGCCAAAACATCCCTTCTCGACTCCACATCCCGCAAAGTAATTCTGCTCCACTTCCTTCCACACCTCGTCAAATTCCGCCGGGTTTTCGTCCTAAAAACAAAAATTATTAGGTAGGCTAAAGACACATTTTAAAAATAGAAGATAGTTATTGTGAGTGTGTGACAGCTGGGATCGGTAGAGGAAATTACTCAAACAAATGTCTACCTTCGAAGCTGCAATCCCTCGACTTGAATTATTCAATTTCTAGAAGTGAGATTTTATATGGACTGGCTTACTTTTAGTGTACTAGTCAAACTATCCCGTCCTAGAATAAAAAGTATTTTATTGTCTGGGCCTCCTAGGACGGGCTTGTTTGGTTATTATTGAGTGTATATCATTATTGAAAGAAGTTTCATTTTAACAAAAGAAACCAATATTTGAAACAAAGAGGATGTCTATCTCTAGAGCTGAATGAAGAGTAGGTGACGTTTTCTGCAACCACTTTAATAACTTTTATAGAAAAGCAGGGCAATATAAATAAGCGCATTTACAAATATGATACCAGGAGCTGCAGCCCTAAGTAGTAATCCCCAATCTTTGAAGTGTAATCTCTGATTCAGTGAGAATTTGGTTAGTATTTTACTAAAACGTGACTAAATGGTATAATTGTATGATCTTGTTTAAAAAAAACAAAAAGCATAACAAGCCCGCCTTAGAACAGGAGTGCCAATTTAGACGTGCATTTAAATAACAAGTAACATTAAATATTTTTGAATTTTTGAATTAATACATTTTTGATAAATTAGAATTGAAGTACTACATAATTCTTCCAGAAATTAGGGTGGTAACGATCAGTATATGTCAAAATTGATTATCATAGATTTCAGAATTTTATTTTTGTTTACCGTTGGGGTGTCCTCCTCTTCAGGCAAATTGGGATTTCTTTTGACCTGGATTTCCGCCGACGCCACTCTAACCCAAAACGTTTTTAGTTCCTTGACAAATGTCACTCGAATGACAAAGGGTCCATCTACATTGGGTGGTTTCCAATCGAACTCAACGCTTTGCTTGGGCGTGGCATCCGTGTGCGTAAGAGCAGAGTGCGGTAGATTGAAGCAAGGAAGGTTTTTTGCCTTTTTCTCATTTGCATTAATGTGAATTTGTCCGAAGAGCGGCAGTCCAGTGGCGTCTGGCTCTCGTGATATTTTTGTTGCCATGACCAAGAAGCCCTTGAATGGCGCGTAGACCCCTTCAAGCTTGACATGGACACTTTCTCCCCCCGTGACAGAGGTCTTGGAGAGGGAGATTTTGTACGGGGGTGTTGTAGTTTGACCCCTGACTTGGTGATCAGGGATCATGGTCTCGCAGGCACCAATAGGCGCCCCATTAGGGTGGGCAATGGTCGCTTGTAGTCCCAAACAGAAAACGTAAATTAAGGAAAAAAGGGCGGCCATCGTGCTCTGATCCACTTAAGGAATGAAACACGGTTCACTTACACAATTGAAAATTTTGTTTCTGATTTTTTCCTGGTTGTGCTGACCACAAATTGAATTGGTAGCGTGTGCGTTGTCGAAAACAATATTCGTTGTGTCAATGAAAATGTAAATTTATGCTAAATTATTACTTTTATATATACAATTTAATGCCCAAAATTACGATGCTACGCCTCCTAGATAAAGGTTGAATATTGAAATGACTCGGTTTTTAAAATGTTTTCTTAACTTTAGGCATTAAATTTTTTTCAAAAACAAATTGCTTTGCTTTGGAATGGGCGTGAAAAGGCTTTCATCTTTAGTCACGCCGGAATAAGGAAAAATATCAAAGTTTGCGGTACAGCAGGCCACAAAATGCGCTCTTTTCCTACACCGACGTATTGAAAAATTGGATTATATAGGACACTTTTTCCGGATTTCCTCAAAGAAATGTACTTACGGGCAGCTTAGAAACTGGGCAAATTATTGAACAAGCACAAGGAAGACTTATGACTAACAAGACAAAGTTATGGAGTGAAAATGACGATGACACACTTCTAAAACTAGTAAACGGCTTTTCTTGGAAGGAGTTCATTGTCATGACACATTGAGTTGCATACATCAAGAGTTGATGCATAATCTACTCGATTCCATAAAAAAAACACATTTATTGTTCCAGGGTTGCAAAGCATTATAATGTTACAACTTTACTAAGGCGTCATAACTCAGAAAATTGTGACATTTTTTTGTAGACAAAATTTGCAGAATCTTCCTGAAATTATATTTTGAATTTTTCGCATTTTATTCTACTTTATTTTTTGCATTTGTCCTAAACCCCTAAACCCTGAATAGATTCTTTTAAATATTTTAAGTAATTCTAAAATTTATTTTATTCTTTTTATTATCGGGCATTTGGTTTAGGTCTAGGATTAGGTTAGGCTTAGGTTTAGTCTAGGCTAAGAGAAATATCAATAAAGTAGGTGTTTTTATAAATATATAAATGACAAATAATTGTGCAAAAGCGGACCTAATTCTTTTAATCACGATTAGAATGTTGAAAAGCATCTATAAAAAGGCTCTTTAATTTTCTGAATTACGAATATAGTAAACAGAAATCCGGCATTATAATGAGGAAATGTTTCATAATGTTTTTTGAAGATTTTTTCTATTAAAATGCTTTCAGAATACTAGAAGAGATTTCAATGTCTTAAGGATTCTGGTAAACCATTCAAATTTCAAAAAGTTGAAAATGAATGTCAGCGGGTGAAGGTCGTATAAAAGCAACCTTGGAATTTATCAAGTGAATTTTTAGAGTGCATGTCACATTAAGGCTATTCTTTTGTTACATTTATTTCACATAATTCTATGCTTTTGTGTTTCTGTTTTCTGCACATTCAAGAGAAAACAAGTTTGTAAAAATTGCAATTTGCAACAACAATAACGTTGCAATCAAAAGTTGTTTTCCAATTAAATGGAACGTATTATACTTGGCTTTTGTTGCAAAGCTAAGCTGCAACATTTGGAGTGAACCCATAAATTATTTGTTATAAACAATTTCAAATTAATCACTTGAGAAAGGGCAATAAAATTTAAATTTAGCCAGGTCGGAGTAAAACGCATATTAATTTCTATTAATTTATTACAGACGTGTTAATTTAATAAGTTTACCACCATAGGTATATATTGCAAACTTAAGTTCATTAAACATAAATTCAGCATTTTAAAGAGGAAATGCAACAATAGTGTGTAAATTCAATTTTAATTTTAATACCGCTTTATTTACCACAAAATTAAATGAGAATGAAAACTTACATAATTGGTTCAAAGAACCTTCATAAATGTAGATGCAATCACAATTGCATTCAAAATTGCCAGCAATTTGAGTAGACAATTATTATGTGTTTGTGCTACAGACGCCGGAAACATGCTAAATTTAGATTGCAAATATATGCTCCAACACACCACTCTTGCATAATGCACGCAACTAAATATTTACAAGCTCATTTTACGAGTATTTTCATAATATCGGCACATGTTTTTGCACAGCAAATTATTTGCAATTTGCTGTTGTCAGCTGACTTACAATTAAACATTAAATTGCAGGTTTGGCTGGGAAGTCGGTAGCTCCTAATCCGCATTTCCGAATTTTGAATTGAGATGAGCTATAATAAGCACAAAATTTTGAATTTTACTATTTAACCAACTAATTAAATTTATATGCATATACATATAATTTTATGAAATTTTTATTTATTTAATAGGGTTAAATTTAAAACTAGACTAAAATTATAAATGTGAAACTTGAAGTTATGCTCTGTGTTACGTGCTTTTGCTTGTTTCAAGAACTTTCATTCCCACTTCCAGAATGTTGGCCCTTTCACTTTCCACCCCTTTTGCTGCCCTTGTCCACGTCTCTGCATAATGTTTTTGGAGCAGGGCAATCGCTGTAGATGTAATTGCCAGCCCAAACACTGTGTAGATGGTGCGCATGAAAAGCACCAAGTATGGAGTCGAACTTAGATTTCCTATTTAAAAATTGTACTATTTAATTAAAGTAAAGGTATTATTAAAAATGATTTTGGGTGTAATAATTAATATGCAGATAATTAATAGTTATGTACTCAAGCACCAATTACAAATATCTTGTTGAAAAAGTAAATTCGGTCTACCTTCAGATGGAAGTATGTCTCCAAATCCAACGGTAGTTAAAGTGATGAAGCAAAAGTAGAAAGAGTCAATGTATCCCCATGGCTCATTTGAGTAGATAATTACAGCACCAATTGACATGTAGACAAATACAAATATAATGACACCCGACAGCGAAATTGAAGCTCCTAAATATCAATTATTTGAATGAGAAAATATCGTGTGAAAATTATACATTGTAATGTGCGAATATACTGAAGGCTATCCATCACAGCCCTGTTTATCACTGTTACAACTATAGTTTTCAAACAGAGCTTGTACAATATTTGCACTTACCAACCATTCTCCTGTTCCTGCTATTTTCTGAAGCAAAATATGCTTTTCGAATCCTGCCTCCAAATGCCCTGACGAGTAGGGAGACGGAGAATTTGGCCAAAATTTTTCCAGCCTGAGCGATGAAGATGAGAAAGACGGGAATGCCGACCACTGCGTAGCCGATGCAGAATATTCGGCCAAGGGGTGTTTTGGGTGCGAGGTTGCCATAGCCAATGGTTGAAATGAGCGTAAGAACAAAGAAGTAGACGTGCAAATAGTTGCCCCATTGCCAGTTGAGTTTGGCTGTGTTCAGAAGCTCCTTGATAGACAATTTTGTGTCAAAGACTTTGTCAATCCTCGATTCATACTCCAGCAGAGCTTGAATGGTTGCGTTCAAACTCCCTTTCCCTTGCGCTTCCTGATTTACGAGCAAAATTTAGCTTAAAAACAAGTTTTTTTTTGTAGAATATCAAACACAAGTTAATAAAAGGCTTCGTGGACGGAAATTTTTTAACCAAATCGTTGTAGCCAAATGCCTAGTAACCAAAAGCGTAGTAACCAAAAGCGTAGTAACCAAATGCATAAGAAGTTAGTTGAAATGTAGTGTGGTGGCAACCCAATCGTAGAAATTGGATGTGCAATCACCAAAGTGTAAATAGTTACAATAATTCTACATTCAATAATACATAGGTCTACAATAGTTCTTGTTGTTTTGTTTTCGGTCAATTATGCATGTTTGGGCTACCGCTTTGGATTCCTGGACATCAGACATTTGGTCAACTGCGATTTGATCGCAACAACTCTGGTTTATACGATTTCGTGAATTGGGGTTTTGGTCCATTGAAGATTTAGATTACAGAAAAAATCCTAAAACCTTTATACTCAAGATTAGGAAACCTTGCTCAAATTTACAAATTAATAAGTCAAGGAAAAGCATTATGCTGGTTCGATTGTGATAATTTTTTTTATATGGAGTCGTTCAATTGAATTTCAATGCTACGCAAACAATTGTACAAAATTGTTTTGAAAATAATCGTAAAATAATTTCTGATTGAACAGCTTTTAAAGGCTCCTAACCTTATATTTTTTGTATAAAACGAATTCATGGCAAAACTCTCAGGCTCAGACTTATAGAAGAGAGTGCTCTTTTATTATTCTGTCTTCAAAAGCACAATTTTTTTGTCTGCAACGCAAGAGAAAACCATCCAATAATAAATTCAATTTTACGAGGAAACCTGACTTTATATATAAAAATCATTTTATAGACGTATCCTATATCATACATTAAACCTATTGTAAAAATTTGTGTCACAACGCCAGCCAAAATTCGTGTCGCATTTACACATGGACTTCTGTCCCATCATTTCCACACTCTTCATGTAAAATTTTACGTAAAACAAAACATGAATCTTTTTCCGTAAAACACAGAAAAGCAGATGGACCTTGTATCGTTTGCAAAAACGAAAAGTTGCAATTTCATGAAAACTTACACTATCTTGGTTATTATGTATTTGCACAATTATATTTATCAATTGTGACCGCCCCGAATGCAAAATTTCTTGATAGTCTCTAATCCTCTTCTCTTCGGCAGGTCTCTCCAGGAGTTGAAATACCTGAAATTATGAAAAAAATAAAGGTATTCATTTTTTATTTAAGGAAGAAAAAACTTTCAAAAATCAATTTTGGTCCTATTTTTATTTTATTCACTTTATTTCAGGTCAATTTTTCATTGGTCATTGTCAGGTTGCCAATTACCATGAGAGACAGTTTCAATAGTTTCAAATGGCTTAATTATATAATAATACTTATTAAAGTATAGCCTACCTTAACATTTATGGCATTATTTTTTAGCTCGTATTGTGGAAATCAATACATTCGCTTTCGAGGGCTGATTCCAACAAGTTGTTCATATGTTATGCATGACTGGAAGCTAGACTATTGATTTCAAGTTAAAACAACGCTTTCACCCTTCACTTCAGAAACTATGACTTAATATCCTGTAATTTCCTTTAAAATGCCCCAAAGAAATCAATTCTGTGAAAAAAAAACAATAAAATCGATAAGACATTTCATCGACGTGTCAACTTCAGTAGGAACGTGGAATTTAAAGCGTTGTGAAACATACACGTTTTCTGTTTTCAAAACTACTCTCACTTCATAATGTCGTGGCAAAAAATGACGCTGTCACGCAAATGGGCGACAAAATAAGTTGAAATTGAATCTAATCTAAATAGTAAGCTAAGTTTTGCTTTGAAACCGGATTTTATTTTCAATTGCTTTGTCTCGTGCTCATAACTATCTATTTGGCAAAAAAGAGAAACATTTATGATGACTTTAAATCTTGATTTTTTTTTATTCTAAAGGGAAATTTAAGAAAACTTGAGCTAATTTGAATCTGAATAAAATAAAGATACAAAATATGTTTGTCACCAAGCTGACGCCATAATTGATTTCGAAACAATAATCATTTCTTCCAAATGGCGTACTAAATGTTTTTATTTCGCGTGCCATAAATTATGATTAAATCGCTTAGTGGATTACTTTGAAAGGTTTAGCAATGTGCTAGAAGAATTTAAGTTGAATATGAATGTGCTAAGATAGTATGATGTGATAAAGTATATATTAGTATTGTATGTGATATAGAATATATTACTTACAATACTAACGTATATAATGTGAGCAAGCTATTAGTTGAGAAATAGGAAAATACTGTAAGGATTTTCATAATGCCTTACGAGAGTTGTTATCATTGATCACACTAATCGCTATATTTGTCATACAGAATTAGCTTGACTTTACCATTTTACAACTGCACAATTCATTACCATTAATCACAAATGCAATAATTACGCCCACACAAAATGTCTTAGAAAATAGAGAAAGGGCAATTATTTGGATTGAAAATATAAAATCTAGACGACGGACACATAAGTCAATGAAATGTAACATCGCACCCACCATAACGTTTCCTATTAATTGCTTTTTGTCACGCAAGCACGCAATGGCACTATGTCAATACTTAACCAATTAAATTGAACGTGTTAACTCCATCCCAAAACACCAATAATTGTAATTTCATGATTTTATGTAATAATAAGTTATATAAATATATATATATTTATATTCTATATATTTCGTCTTACCCAAGCTCCGAGTAGAGTATAACCAAGTAGAAACGTTGTCATCATCATCTGAAATTTGACAGAACTTGCTAAATCCTCCTGTTGCAGAATCCTACTCACATTCACCTCAGAATTGCTTGTCACGATATGAGGAGTGGAATTTGACACATTTTTATTTGGTTCAATCGACATTTCTGGGTATTTCTTTTTAATTTTATCACTTTTGGAACAGTAATTTTAAGAAAGCAAAACTGAACTAAAGCAAAGTGCTAGCTATAATAAAATGAAAAAACGCAATAAGAGAAACGTATTTCACTACTACACTTCGACGTCGGATGCAGCTTAGCAAATATCTCCTTCCTTTCCTTTATTTCCCATCAAACCTCAAGAGTTGTACAATAGAAAATAGGAAGCGAAGTAAAGAAAGCGAAGAAAGCCCAAGTCAAAAACCACTAAAAGAAACGACAAGAATTTGTGTGACAACGCAGGCGTTTAGGTTGAGGTTTATTCCTCTCTCCATTGCTCTCCCATCGATTTCAAATAACACCCGAATTACCCGGCTTCGCTCCAGAATTTGTAGTTTAATTTTCAAAAAAAAAACGTTCCATAATTTAACGTTTAATATGATTATTCCATACAACGCATTATGTCTTAATGGGTAAGCACCGCAAGAGGCCTTTTTAGAGTCGTCATCAATTTTTCAAACTCCATATTTTACCATTTTTAACAGTCAAACTCTAAAAAATAGAAACCGCGAAAATGTAAAAATTTAAAAACATGTAAAAATACAAAGCGGTATTTCAATTCACGTCGTTTTTTCAACTAGGATAATTTCCAGTTTTTAGTAAATGTATTGTATGATTATTGTAAAAAGTAAAGTTTCATACTATTTTTGATCATAATTTACTCAAACTCGTTTGCTTAAACCACCATGTGGTCATTCTCTAAAAATTTGTTATTGACTTTTTAACGAAAGAAAGAGAAGGAAATATTCTGGAAAATAGTACCCTCACAAAGTATTTGTATAAAGTAAATGTAGAGTAGCATGATTGCAATTAGTTATCCATGTGCATATTTTCAAGTAAACATGAATTACTAACTCATTTAATAAGTTACTTTGTAATAGATAAAATTTTACTCGACTAGATGTAGTTTTGATTTAGAAAGTGTTTAGTAAGAGAGGTTGAGTATTATTTGCGTAGACGTAGTTTGCATATCCAAAGAGTGCGTTTCCGTATGTGATGTTGAGTAGGAAAAATATAGAAATACAGAATATGTTGAGAAAAGCCCCTGTCTTGACCATGTCCATAATTGTGAGGTCACCGGCCGAGAAAACGATGGCGTTGGGCGGGCTCGCCACTGGGAACATAAAGGCATATGAACACGTGACCGTGGCCGCCAACGTCAGATATAGCGGATGGAGGCTCAAGGTCTTGGACTGAAAAGAGTACAACATATTTTACAAGAATAAATATGTTTGCAAAGCATATTCTTGAAGATCTTGCAGCAAAATATAGTCGCTGAACATGAATTGGCAAAATTTGGCAAAACGTGTATTGCCAATAAAATATTGCAGAACATATGTTGCACAAATAATAAATGCAAAACTATTTTATACAAAAATTTCCACAGAGCATGTTGCAGAATACATAGTACATAGTTATAGAAATTGCACTACAAAAATGTTACAAAATAATTTTTTTCCAATTTGCCTAGCCAAAATGTTGGAGAACATATGTTGCAAAATACAGGAGCAATTAGCCTCACCAGACTGATGAGAATGGGAAGTAGGATGTTGGCAGTGGCAACATTCGACGTGACTTCCGTGATGAGGCCTGTCATGACCATCACAATCAGGAGAATTAGCCATGATGGCAGAACTTGAAGGACGTTCATTTGCTCGCCGATCCATGCAGAGAGGCCGGAGCTATCTGCAGCATCAGACAAGGCAAATCCGCCGCCTAATGGCATTGCGCCACAAAGAGTCAATTAACTAAATGGCCACCCAATTAGGGCTAAATGCAATTTTAAGTGCAGGAATCCCTGAAGCCATTTTCTCACCCAGCAGAAGCACTGCTCCCCATGGCAAATTGTTTTGCACGTGCTTCCATTCCAACAAAGCTCCTGGGTTCTTCGATGGCATATCTAGTGCAAACATGACATGATTAGTGGAGACATGATACAAGTGTATTAGGCAAATGTGTAACTATAATAACAATGAGCAAACGACACATGCTCATTTTAATAACAAATTGGCATGTAGAATCTTCACTTTAATAACAAACCCACGCACACATATTCTTGATGAATATATTGCAGATTTACTGAATTTCGGTAATAATTATAAGAATTACTGATTTATATATAAAATAATATAAAATTTACTGATTTTGCATTTACTAATATGTAATGTATTATTTCGAAAAGATTAATTTTACTTCAAGCCAACTTTAAGCTTTATATATCAATGTGAATAATAATTGATACACATTTGTGTTTTAGCTTGTTTTTGTATTGTACATATATCAGAAATAGCTAAACTAACTAATACTAGGATCGGAGAGCCCTAAAAGTTATCTATGCAATGGTCTTTTAGACTATTGCAACTGACATCAAATTTTTACTTAAAAAAGCATTACTTTTACTAAAATGGCAAAATTAAGATTCTGAAAATTTAAGTGTAGGGAACGGTTAGAATTGAACGAAGGAGGAACACATTTTGTTTTAGATATTGTTGGGCCAAACTACCCCCTAACATTCTACTTCTCTTATTTAACAAGACTCGGTTTAAGCAAACTGCCTAGAAGTAGAATGTAGGAGGGCTTTTTGGCACAGATTTCAAAGTGTACCCCTTTCATTCAATTCCAACCGCAGGGAACTAAATATCCCTCCTGTCACATTGTGGGCTTGTTTGGCTAGGTACTTCAAACGAGTATGAAGCCATACCTCCAAATAGTACGTTGAGGTCTCTAGGTACGAGAAAGAGGAGAAATACCACGAGCATGGCTGCCGTTGAGTCCCCTGCCTCCACCCCCACAATCTGGTCAGCCCACCCAGGCATAAACCCTGGTTCTCTGCTGAACCACAGGAAGACAACGAGTGTGAAGAGGATGGCAACTGCGCTTTCGTGGAACGTCATTGGCCCCAGGGCTCCATACTCCTCCTCCAACATCCGCGACACAGCGCTTTCGCTCCGCTTCTCCTTACGCAGCTCCTCTGGCGACTTCCGACTGCGTCCAAAGCGCAGGAAGTTAGGAAGGCCAAAGTACATGAAGGTGAGGTAGAAGTAGGCCACGGTAATGTTCACCAACATTATAGGCACGTTGAGAGCCATCCACGTCGTAAAGTTAATGTCCAGGTATTTCCCACCTTGTGATACGTCAACGCTTCAATAGAAAAAAAACGGTAAAAGATAACTTATATCTGTTTTAATTATTTCGAGCTATCGTTTTCTCTGAAATCTTCAATCTAAGTACCTTGACCTTGAATTTATTTGTATCGTGATCGTACACTTTTGCGGGATTTGCTGGTTTAATTTGAATCGTATTATTCATCCCATTCATAGTTGTTGAACTCTAGCTTAAATATGAAATTAACTGTGATATAGAATTGTATCTGTAGTAGGTGCGTATACAAGGTAAACAATAGGATAATACTATTATCTATATAATGTCTTTAAAATAAATAATTTTCATTATACTGGTCGTGAATGCGTGACCAAACAATATTCTCAAAATTAAACCTAAATTAAATTCATCAAACTCACAAGTATATATAAGTAAAAGAATTTGAAAACTCTAGTGCTAGGGCGGGCTTGTTTGCCTTGTATCTATAAAATGGCATATCTTACAGTTTGATGTGTTCCTGGAAAACAAGGTTTGTTCCCGTGCCCGTGATGACGCCTGTTCCACCAATGTTGGCAGAGTAGGCAACAGCAAATAAATACATCTTCTTTTGATTCAGTCGACGCTTCTCAAAATCTTCGTCATCTGGCGACCTAGCAAAGAAATTAGCGTTGTATACGATTTGAATTGAAAACGGTCGTATTGGATGATTTGGGCACAATTTGAAGTTTGTCCAAAAGTGCAATTTCATAATTATTATTTCTAGGGAGCCTATTTATGTCCTTAAGAGGAGTAGAATGTTTCAGGATAGCTTTGGTACAATGTAAATTAGCAACGTTCCCTACATTTGTAACTTTACTTTTTGAAATTACAGATTATGTTTTTAAACAACATAGCCTTTCATAACATACTCACTCACTTATCGATATGTCTGAAATTATATTAAAAAATTGTACCCTCACTCATCCAATGGAACCATTGAAAACAGATTATGTAACCGATAGAACAATAATATTACATGTCATAGATAATATATCATATGAAATAATTATGCTATAGGATTACATACTATAGTTATTACATACTATTACTTTTTATGAAATTATTTACTCGATAGTCTCTGGCGGCTGGTAATGAGTTTCAAATTGGTCTACGCATACTTCCTCTTTTCCACTGCGTAATCCAGGGTTCAAAATAAAGGAGTCACGTCTACGATGGGAATATGTGGAACTCCGGCTGACACGCTTCGCTTGTAGGCGTTCTGTCTGAAAAATAATAGTGTTAAGTTCATATCGTTTGAAAATATTTATCATTTGTTTCAAAAAGCTATGATTAAGCATACTTCGCTTAATTGATCCAGGACGGCAACCACTATTGGCAGCATCATAGCGCTCTTGAACGATTTCAAAGTGAACAATTAGAGTTTGGATTAAAATTGCATTGTAGAAAGATAAAATGACGATACGATGTTGTATATAATGCAACAAGAATCTTGTATTATAAAGTAAACGTACTGTCGCGGTATTCGTCATCCACATCGACAAGAACATAGTGGTTAGCATTATACTTAACACAATCCTAGAGAGTAAATAATATAGGAGTAAAAACATTTTTCCTGTAATAAATTTATGTTAATAATGGTGGTAAATTTGTGAGTAATTTGCCTTGTGGGTGATCCTCCGATGACTGACATGACTCGCAGAGCAAGTCTCCTGTGCAGATTACTGTATTCCATTGCCAAGGCAATTATGAGTGAGCCGATGAACATCATGTTGGTTTCCTTCATGAAGGCCTCAGAAACTGCAGCTACAATTGTATGTTTTAAGTTTATAGGTTCATCTTAAGTTAAGTTTTGAAGTAAGTGAAACTCAAATTAAAATTTAAGGTAAATTTCGAAACAGCAAAAATAAAAATAAAATTCCCAAACGCTTAATATTAATATTTAATTTAATTCTGAACGCCTATTTACCTGTATCAAGAACACCGAGAAGCGGTAATAGGACAATAGGAAGCAGTGAAGTAATCGCCAACGGAATCGCTTCACTCATCCAATATACTGCCATCAGCAGAATTACAAAGGCACACTCGAATTTCTTAACAAAAAAGGAAAAACTTTTAAATTTTAGGATACGTACCGTAAACTGGGTTTATAAGGAACATTGGTATAATAAGGAACACCCAGTTTTCCTGAATAAGGTATAAGAATCATATGCGGTATTAAACGGGATTGATCTACAAATACGATTTACTGTTCCTTATAACCCCAAACATGTCAAAATTTTGTTTCTGCTAAGAAATAATGGCTGTTCCTTATTACCCCAAATGTTCCTTATAACCCCAGTTTACGGTAGTTTGAAATAAAATTAAATACAATATATACAACATATTTAATTATATTTAATTAATGGTGTTACTTTGATTACTGCACACGTGTTGATTTTTAAAACAATTATTTTTTTTTACAAACAAAGGTTATAAACTAATTAAAAGTTATGTGTAATATATATTAGATCAAGGTATAAGAAATAAGAGAAAAAAAACGTATTAAAATTTTGTTTTTATTCCATAATGTTTTAATGATCACAATAATTACCGTGGAAGGTTTTCCGTTATGAATATCGTCATCCTCAATGAATAAAATTGGAAGTAGAAGAAGTGGCACTAAAAGTGTGATGATCAGTTTTCGATTGTAGCGAAGTCTGTCTGCTAAAGACATTTTCACTTACAGCAATAACACTACTAAACAACTTATAAATTTGTAGGACTGATTGCGTATATATATACGCAATCTCTTGATATCCGTTTGCGTCCCAGATACTCTTGTGATATCTGTTGTACGTATATCTAGCACATACGCTAGAGATAACTATCGGAATTTGCACGTGAAATCACTCTGTGTCAAATTGACCCTCCACCGAACCACCGTTCCTAATAAGTGACAGATGTGGGATAGCCCTACTTCAGGTGCAATAAACAATTCCACTATCTCTACCTGATTAAGGCTATTAGATTCTGAGCAGTGCAGATACAAGTGTCTTACAATAGCTTTTTGATGAGATTAGCTCAAGTGTTTGTGTATCTTATCAAATCCTGAAGATTTAGATGCAGTAACTGGAGCAGTGACACCACGATCACGTGACTCTCACCAAAGCACTTCACTGCTCAACTTGATTCTAACTTGATTTTGATTGTGCTTTGATTGTGACAGCGTTACTCCTAATCAGACTCTGAGAACTGTGCGAATCCTGGACTGTTCTGAGTTGTCTTTTGTGCTGCAATCAATTTACGTTTTTGCTCCATCAATTCATTAGCCTCAAATGAGGAATGACGTTTGAATTGGCTCGTGAGTATTTGTTTGCTGATTAGTTTCCTTCCGAGAATGTACGTAATATAGTTGAGCAAAGGCTATTGGCAGGAATCTTGCTGAATCTGGGCATTGTATTGTAAACCAAATTTGTTTGTTTGCTTTTAGTTTTGATTGATTGCTTTGTTGTTTTAGCTTCAACAAATTTTGTTCCCTATTTTATTTAGTATGTGAGTTTTAGGGAAAAGTTGTATTGTCTAAATTTGTTAATTGTATGCTAATTTTTAGGTGTAACTTCAATATTCACGTGCTTTGTGTAACTAATTGATCCATAGCGAGTATCCAAGGTAAAACAATTGTTGAAAACCAAGGACAATTATAACGAAAAACACTAAAACTATTATCGATATTAAATGGCAATAAACTAAAAGCCTGACAAATTTGCACTTAAACTTCCACTTAGTTTAGCAAATTTTGTTACGTGTATGGGAAAAGCCGTTTCATTAGCAATATGTTCAGTTGCGTGGAGCATTAGCTGCTATACGGTTACGCGTTGTCTGTCTGTAAGTGTTTGTACCCAATATTTTTCAAACGGTGACATTTTACAGGACTTTTTCGGAATGTGTTTTAACAAATAGAGTCAACAGTGAGGTCAATCATGAAAGACAAGACTTAAATTTCGAAATTTAATATTTTACAAAATTACGAAACCTTGGATTTAAAAAAGTACTTTGTAAAAATTTACACATCAGAAAAGTATCAAACATTCATCGTAAAAACATACTCTGAAAAACTATTAGTTATTATATAGTATAGTATGTAGTATAGTATTAAAAATATTGTTCTTACGTTAGTAAAAAATTGCTTTGCTTATAAATGCAAAAATTTGAGACATTAGCTGCGTGGAAATAGTAGCCAATTAAAAACCATTGACTCCAAATATTGCAATTAAATCTATATCGTCAGAAAACGCAAACAGAAACGCCGGGTAAAGTAACTACCAGTGAATCTAAAAAATTCTATTCTTTGTTTTGACCTTTGAAATATTGCGTTTCGGTGCCACAATCTTACTCCACAAATCATTTTTCAACCTAGAAACAATGGAGGAAGCCAGATAGCCAGTCAATGAACGGAGATCATTTTAGGGACGTTTGATTAAATTTCCAGATCTTTCATGGTTGCTTCTTTTTCGGAAAAGCTCACGCGATTTACATTTATCTATAAGAAATCGTATCAAATGTTTCTTAAAAACGAGAACGGGCTTGTTAAGCTCTTCCAATGGTATTGGTAGAAGCAACGTTGTAATTGAAGAGGATTCTACTAAAACTTTCAATAGTAACTTTTCTTAAATTTTAATCAAAATTTTGACAAAAGGGTTTTCTATTCTATGCAGCTTGAATTGTCTTAAGATGAGGTTTTAAGCTTAGAAGTCATAAACTGCGTTTTAAGCTGCGATACCGCTATTAATGACGCAGAATATTACCAGCAATTAATGTGATAATTTATTGAATTGCAGAAGAGAAATTAAACATTATTAGCATAAATCAAATTATGCTATTAGAAAATCTACACTAACTTAATATTCGTAGGATGGCTGGGAAATAGAAAACAAAAAATACAAATTTAGGGAATTGAAACGGTGGGGATACATTTTCCGTTTGACCTCCTTTCGCCCGGTTTGCAAGTCAAGTGGCTCCCGCATGTCAGGCATTGGTCACCCACCTCGTCATCCTTTTCGGTGGTCCCACGTCCAGCAGACGTTGCACTTGCCACTACACCTGAATTACTGGCCCCACCCATTTTACCCACGTGCTTTCCAGGGTTCACTTGCACCCACTTCAGAAAGGCCTCCTCCTCACGAGCCCTGACCAACGTCTCTGGACTACGCTCTAGGTCCAGGGGTCTCTCAACCGGAAAGTTTAGGCTTGAGAACTCGTTGGTTGATACCGACGAACCTACCGAAACAGTAAGAAATAAACTTCCTCAAAACAAATCTTCAAAAACTAATTGAACTCGTGTTCTTTTTAACACGAAACCAACCAGATTTCTCCAAAACTAAGCCTACAGAATACCGATTTTTCAAAAACGTATACAGATTCCCGATTTTTCAAAATCAAGTTAAACAGAAACCAGATTTTTCAAAAGCTATTTCTACAAGAACCAGATTTTTCAAAAAAATAATTCTGCAGATACTAGATTTTTCAAAAGCTATTTCTACAAAAACCAGATTTTTCAAAAAAAATAATTCTGCAGATACCAGATTTTTCACAGCTATTTCTCCAGGAACCAAATTTTTCAAAATTAATTCTACAGATACCAGATTTTTGAAAAGCTAAATTCTACGGAAACAAGCTTTTACAAAAACTAATTCTACAGATACGAGATTTTTGTAAAAACTAATTGAACGGAAACCAAGTATTTCAAAAACTGACTCCGCATAAGAAATATGTATCACAAACGGATCAAATAAAAGTCTTTTTTTTTTTTATAAAAAACCGATAAAACCAAAATCAGCTTACCAAGATTTTGGAAATTAATTTTGTGATTTGGCTCATGTATCCATGAGACGTATTTCCCTGAAGCGAAAGTCACAAACACGAACAATGCAAAAATGTGCAAAAATGATTGACAGTGAAACATTTTGAGCTAAAAAGTTAAACAGTTTGAAATTTATTTAAATTAGTTTTCAACTTATAACACTTTCCTTAACCCATTCAATCACCTTCTTTCGTAAATTCTAGTGGTTTCCTTTCCATCACCACAACAAATACGTCAGGCATCATATGCTCTTAATTCAAAGCAATTCATACAACTTATGAAATTTTTTGTTTTTTTTACAAATACTTTATGAAATGAAAGCCCTTCAAGGACTCTTAGGAAGCCAATTACAAGGGTCAGAAACCATTACTATTTCGTTTTCTGGAAAAACAGAGAAATAAGGTTTGATCCACTACACTTTTGATTGACTATTAGAAGTCAGCCAGGGGTCTGTGACCCTTTTCATTCCTTGAAACAATTACAATATTTTGTTACCCTTAAATACCGTTTACACACCGTGTCAACCAACCTAGGAGATTGGAACACTTAAAACTTTTGATTTCGCTAAATATTAAAAGGAATATTTAACAACCCTTTAGTACCCTTTGCAAACCATAAGGATTCTGGGACCCTTACCCATTTGCTTCTCAGGAAAAAGTAAAAATATTTACTCTCATGTGCCCCTGTCAAACCATTGAGAACAGTCGACCTTAGGTGTCTGGGAATAAATCAGTTTTACCCCTTTGAGGCCCTTATAAGCACTCTCCGAATCTGCTATCCAGAATGCCTTGGCCTTAAAAAAAAAAAGTAAAAAAATGACCCTAATTACATAGTAAAGCACTTTTGAAACGTAACCAGAATTAGCGAAAATAAACCGTTGCAAGCGTGAGTAGCGTGTTGAGCAAAAGTATAACCTAGACGAACAAGAACCCCAAAACACCAAATTTTTGGTTTTGGGGGTCATTTAGGAGAAAAGGGTCACGGGTCTTCTCTCTCATTGATACCATCATGACTTTCCATTTTATGCAAGTTTGCAAAGACCCGAATTTTCGGTTTCAGGGGTCATTAGAGGGGTTTTCGCATTTAGAGGGAAAGGGTCAGGGCTCATTTGGGTCTTTAGGACCATTTTATTGAAAATTTAAAAGAAAACTCGAACAAAAAATCGGTTTTGAGGGTCATTCGGGTGATGCGAATAAGTAGGAAGGGATTTCTAGATCCCTCATTGAAACTTGACGCGTATATTGACCCTTAGGAAATTTGCACAAAAATAAATTTTTAGATGGATTTCTTTCACTTTTATCGTGTCCTTGCCCTGTCTGATAATGTGCACAATGACAAAAAACAAAGCAAGGTGTCTGTGACCCTTACAACTTTCTATTGCTGCAAAACAAAAAATAATTTGTGTCTCTTCACTACACTTTTTCAACCATGTCAACCAGCCTAGGGTTTTGGGACCCTTAAAATTTTTATTCCTTGAAAAAATAAAATAAGTATTTATTTACCTTAAGTACCCTTTTCACACACTTGGAAGTACTCTGCAAAGAGTCTGCAATCCAGTGGTTTTCGAATCTTTTGATATCTATAAGTAGTTTTTGACATAGTAACCTTTTGAACCTAGGGAGTAAGAGACCCTTAGCATTTGGTTTAATTAGCTAACGCATATTTATGAGATTAACATCGTTTAATTGACCTAATTAATTAGATCACTAATTAACTCGTTAAGTTAATTAAGCTTCAATGCCACACTAAGGATACAGGAGATAATTTAAGTGAGCAGTTTATTATAAGAGTCATTTGCGCCTGTGCCACTTTGGTTTCCTACCCTCTTCTGCGTGAAATTTTTTGTTGTGCTGTCGAAGGCTGCATTCGTGTTTGAAGCAGGAGGGGCATAAGGGGCACTTGAAGGGCTTCTCCGTCACGTGTGAGGTGAGGTGGCTCTTGAGCCTGTACTTGTCCGTGAAGGACTTGGAGCAGAGGGGGCAGGGGAAGGGTAGGTCGTTGGTGTGCAACCGCCTCACGTGACGCACCAGCTGGTCCTTGGTGTGGGTGCCATAGTCACACAGTGCACACCTGTACCTCTTGTCCTCGGAGTGTGTTGTCGTGTGCCTCCGACACTGTGGCTCGGTCGGAAATGCCATGTCACACAGGGGGCACTTGAACGGCATCTCGAGGGTATGTTTCCGTCGTACGTGAATGTTGAGGTGTGATTGTGACATTGCGGCGTGCTCACAGAGGTTGCACATAAAGCGGCTGACGTTGGTGTGATAGATTTGGTGCCTCTCGACTCCTAACTTTGTGGTGAACACTTTCTCACAGTGGTTGCACACGAAATGTCCCTTAGAATGTGTTGTCGAGTGCACCTTCAACTGACTGTTGGTGGGACAGGCGAAGTGACACAGGGGGCACTTGAAGGGCATCTCGAAGGTGTGCTTCCGCCTGATGTGAATGTCGAGGGTAGTGTTTGATGTCGCAGCATGTTCACATAGGTTGCACATAAAGCGACTGACTTTGGTGTGACTGACATGGTGCCTCTCCAGTATTTCCTTTGTGCTGTACACTTTTCCACACTCGTTGCACACGAATTGACGCCGCACCTTAGCCTTAGCTTTCTTTTTTGAAGCATCGATCTCCTTTGTTTGAATACTTGCTGCGCTTTTCACGGTTGCACTTGCATATTTTTGTGCAATTTGGTGTGTTTCCATAGCAACATCAACTTCTGGCTGAAAGCTACTCTTCCACTCGTCCTCAATTTCCTCCTTCTTTACATGTGCAACCATAGTGCAACCTCCTGCAAGGAAACAGAGATTTAATCAAAATTGAAATTATGCAATGCAACTTTTCAATTGTGAAAAAAGTGGGGTGTGCGTAATCCTCCGATTGTGGTCGGATTAAAGAGCGCATAGCGTAAATTGTGCATGTATTCGAATTCCCTATAACAGCATAACATTAGTTGGCTTTAGTCGTTAAAAATTAAACATGACGTTTATAGTAACTATTCTAAGCAAAATATAAACAAGTTAGTTTTTCTTTTCGTGACCTAAACACGTTAGTTTGGGTACGTAAACTAGCCTAAACATAGCTCTTTGGTTAGGATGATCTTTAATTAAACTCAAAATTAACAAACGAAGGTTAAGAGCAAACCAGCGAGCGCTTCGCTTCAATCTAAAATCTCTAGGAAACTGGTGATTAGTCCCACACAAATAATCATGCAAAATTAAGTAAAATGAGGATTTAATTACCGATTAAAGCTTATTTTTAATTGTGGGGTTCAGGCAGCAAAGGCATAGTATAACGTGTCTGAAAATACTATTTAGCCCTAATTTAAATGAGTTTAACTCAAAATTAAGTAAATTAGGCAATTGTAAACAAGAGTTAACAAAGTTCTAAAGTAATTTCTTGTTTACCTTCTTTCGTTACACAAATGTTCAAAATTTCGGCGGTATGTTTATGAAAATTTCGGATTGCTGACCATCTCCCTGGAAATAGAAAATGCGGCACTCCGCACTGTCGCAAAGTATTAATTAAATGTAAATTATAATTAATTGATGTATTTAATTTGGTAGTAATTGATATTAGTTGTATAGTAAAATATGTAATCCTTTCTGTATTAACATGTTTAAGTTGTAAGGGGTAAGTAATTTAGTTTAACGATTCCCCTTTATTTTGATCGGATTTCTTCCTCATTTTATTTTTTGTAATAACGCATTATTGTAATTTTAAATTTTCCAATTTGCAACAGAAAGTGACAATAACGGATTTATTTCACTTATTCGTACGGTTTTAAATATTTTACATTTCTTGCCGCGCATCTCCTAGTTTTTGTAATATAAAAAACCAATACCGTGTCAAAAAAAGTATGCTATCTTTTCCTCACTCAAACTAACCAGAAGCGAAACACAGGCTTGCTGATTGACGGTTTGAAAACTTTGTGATTGCGAGGTGTTTCTTACACATGGATATTGAATTCAATCCCTGATCATTCACTTAAAATTGTTAGTGATCAGTTCACAAATAATCACTAAATGATTATTGAAACACATTTCAACTTTAATACTTAAAAAAAACTATGGCTATCGTAACAACTTGAAAAACTCGGCGTAGTTTTATTACTTACATGTTCATGTTTGCGCAGGTCAGATGCACATCTGTGGAAAAAAAGGAATTGAAATTCAAATCAAATGTACTCACGCCAAAATATTTACATGAATCATTCACAATGCTAAAACATTAGCAAAATACAGGTAACCCATTTTGAAACCCACTTTTTTTAAAAGTAAAAGAATTTTTGACCTTTAAGTACCCGTTCAAAAATTTTGTCTCTCATCCCTTAACATTTTAAATTTATAAAAGTAAGAGACTTAAGAACCCTTGTGAGACCCTTGAAAGCACTCTAGGAGTTAATAAAAAAAATATCAAGGAGTAGAAGGTAGCAAGAACTTTTAGGTAAAAATTTAAACACACATTTGAGTTACTTTTGTCGTCCTGTTAACATATCACAAAAATCATTTCCCTAACAACATGGATATGGTTGGCTTATTGGTATGCTTGCAACACCGTAAATTGTTTATAGGCAGGGAAGCTGTTTGCATTATTTTAACGAAAAGCTACTGACATTGATAATTTTGATAAATCATGTTTGGAAGAGGAAGCTATTGAAGGAATTCTGCATTATATTTCAGACCTTTTCCAACAATTTCGCGAGTGGTTCGATCAAATTAAAGCTCGGACCAACAAGTGTATTTTCTAAATAGCGGAATTGCTAACCTAAACCTAACCACTTGAGACCATTTCCTTTATATTGAAATTTGTAAACAAATTGTATATTAAGGACCGGTTCGGGAATTGTAAAGGTTACAGTGACCTAGCACCGTTTTTGATATCCAGAAAAAGCACAAACTTTAGGAAAATATTTTGTAACAATATGCTAATTCTATTTACTTTTTCTTAAAATGGAGATAAACTGCACCGTTCTATTCTGCGTTTAAAATATTTGTTTGCCTAAAAAGACAAGATATAGGAATATTTTATAACGATCTTGGAATTCTAAGAAATAATAATATAATAATTCTAATCTTTATTTGTATAGGAATACTAAGCTTAACTTTTATAGTTATTAAATAATTCAAAAATATTAGAGCTAGAAAGAATTGAAGACGGTCGGTTAAATTCTATTTGTCTAATGGCTCTTTTATACTGGCAATTCTAGCACAGTAATAAAGTGGTGGTGTGGTAGAAGTGAGTGGAGGCCTGGAAAGTTGCGGTTGTGGAATCAGATGGGTCGGTATGCGTAAGGTGGTGCTCAGCCTCTGCCTAAGCAAGAGGCTCTTCGTTGGTCAACCCCACGTTCATTGCCCAGCAGAAACCCCATTAGCTTCAGACCTCAGAACTTCCTAGTCAACTCGACAGGCCGAAACCACCCTCCCCCACTATATAGCACACGCAAACATTGACCAGGCCTTTAGGCGAATTTCAAAGAACACCAAATATATATATTTATATAAGTATATATGTTATAAATAAATATATTACATGAATCATACTATACATACATAAATATGTATTGCTGTGTTAGCTGCGCAAAATGATGGCGTCACGTTACTTGTCATTGTTGTTTTCTGCTTGACTCCACTCAAGCGGTAAAGCACTTAAACGAATTATCATTTTTTCCAACATTACCTATTGATATAAAAATTAATGTAATGACTCTCCACACTATTAGAAAAATAGAAAGACTCTTTTTTTTAAATTATGTTCTTACAAAAGCAATTTAAATGTGTTTACACTTAAATCCAACGTTATCGATTTCCTACGGAGTTTGGATTTGTACTGTCTGAATTATGTATACAATGCCATAATAAACTCTTATAAAATATCCCATTTTTGTGAGAAATCGCGTTCGATCAATGGAATAGAGCCCTTAAATATTCTAGTGATCTTATGCAATTATCAAAAAATATGAAATTTCTACCATGTTACACACTTACATATCGATAACGGGTATAAAAATACAGCTTTTATTAGAGAAAAATAATATAAAAGTACATTGAACATGGTTGAGTTATTTGCGTTTGCGTACCCTTGGTTTTCCACCCTCGGTGTGAAACCTTTTGTGATGCAGTAATAGACTCTTGTTCTCTTTAAAACTAGTGTGACATATTGGACACTTGAAGGGCTGCTCTGTCGTGTGTGAAGCGGCATGACCCCTAAGTGCGTACTTGTCTACGAAGGACTTGGAGCAGAGGTGACAGGGCCATGTGCGCTCGTTGGTGTGCAACAGCTTCACATGTCTTATTAACGGACCCTTGGTGTGACTACTATAGTCACACATTGCACACCGATACCTCTTGTCTTGAGAGTGTATTCTCATGTGCCCCTGCAACTGACCCTTGCTCGGACAGGCGAAGTCACACACGGAGCACTTGAAGGGCCGCTCGAGTGTGTGCTTCGACCTGATGTGAACGTTTAGATACGCTTGTGACATTGCAGCGTGTTCACAGAAGGCGCACATGAAGCGACTGACGTTAGTGTGACTGATTTGGTGCCTTTCTAATGCTTGCTTTGATTTGTACACTTTCCGGCACTCGTTGCACATGAACTCTCGCTGCACCTTAGCCTTAGAATGACTTTTTAAAATTTTCTTCGTTTTGTTGCCAATGTGAGTAGTTGCCATTTTAGTCGTTTCCATGTTTGCACACAATGGAACATTTTCGAGTGTTTCCGTTTTTACATCAGGGACTATTAATTCGGAAGTTTCCATGGTAATACATGATTCTGGTTCCAGTTGGTTGTGCCACTCTTCATCAATTTTCTCCTTCTTAATATGTGCAACCATGTTTCAAGTATACTACGAATACGAATCAATTAAATCAATCAAACACCTTGTCATTTATGTTTCAAAATTCATGTTTAAACTAGTGCAAATGTGTTCACAGCAAATACCTTTAATTTACACTAAATATGTGGACAAACTGGTGTTTTTGATGAATTTAATCGGCCACTGTAGTAGTTGCAGCCTAATTGTACTCTAATTTGTGTTAAATAAAGGTGGAAAATTTGTTGTATATAAGCAAAATGTTAGAGACGGGATAAAATTTGTGTACAAAAACTATATAAACAAAGCAACAACTTTTGCTATCTTTGCCACAAATGTGCAAATTTGACAAAGTATGTATAGCCGTAACCCAAAATATCATATGTTACTCCATACTGAAATATGGTATAAAAAATATTAACCTATAAATTAATTCTTTTCTAGGAAGAATAGATCCGATTATAAAATATAATTGTGAAATTAAAAATCACAAACTGCGAAACATAATACGTGAACATGAAGATTTATGAAAGTATTTGAAATCATTCATTCATTTAAAAATCTCTGTAAGTTACCGCACTTAATTTGTTATAAACCCTCAGCTTAAATGCGCACTTGTGATGAAATTTAAACTTATATAAAATACAACCGCCAAAACTTTAGCATCTCTGTCGCAAATTTACAACATTGCACAGCTACGCCAATTTTTGTTTAGCTAGAAATAGTTCAAGAAATACGATTCTTCCCTTTTGGAGGGTATTTCGAGTGCCTTGGAAATGGCTGTTAAGGATCAGATCCCCGTGAACCATCTTCGTTACCTACCCTTAAGCCATATAACATTCCCGTATTAAAAACACTCAATTCGGAGGTTTTATTATACATACAAAAAACAGTATACACAAGTGGAATAAAGCTACAACTTAAAACTGCAATCTTGAATTAATAATAAGAGGTAATCCCACACAACTAGGCAGCGTATTTTACTGATACAAACTAATTCTTCAACTTTTAACTTGTTCTATTTTTCATGCGAAAGTTGAAATATGAAAAACTAGGCTTCGAACTGAACCTAGTTTCATGCAACGCTGGCGATTTTTTGGCGGGTATTGAAGTTAATCTTCCTATAACAATCTTGGTCAAATGCATTTTCAAACTAAACATAATCTTTCTATCCCGGGGTATACTATACAGTACTGTATACTATTTTGTTTAAACTAGCGAGTATAACCATAATTAGTGACAAAAATATTATTAGAATACATAGAAACAACTATGAATTTTTGAGAAATACCTAAAAACACACGTTACACCCAATTACTGTAAAATAGCTTCCTTTAAACAATAGCAACCTACAAGTACTACATTACATTTTGCATGAGTTTTGAATTATATCAAACAATAGCATAAGTGACTGTCTCAATAAGTTGTTTCAGCATATTATAAGTCAATCAATCATTCATTTCATTGATATCAAACTAAAGATCAACATGTTAACATTATTGTGTTCTAATCGAACCAAGTAGTGAATTTTTTTTAAGCATATTATAAGTATGAAATTATGTTTTTATGAATTTCTGAATTTTATGTTATGTGGAACAAAATTGTTCGTCACAAATGGAGCCTCCGAAATATGTTGCAAAAAGCATTGAAATATTTATTTAAGATATTTACTAAAAAAACAGACAAATATTTACTTAAATATTTACAAAAAACTAAAAAATTAAAAAAAAAATATCACAAAAACCAACAAATTTGTATAACGTAAATGAATCAGAATTTGCATTTCGAGGTTCTCAGCGGTCATGTATATTCTTTTGTCGCTTAAAATGTCCTTATGAACGATGGAAATTTATTTCAATACAGCTTGAACAATGTATTGTTGCAAGTGGCTTGTGTAACATCATAGAACTTTGTCCTAATCATTTTTACCGAGTGGGCCGATACTTAGACGATACGTTAGCAATATATCGGCCCCATGGTGTCTGTGGTACTGTCTACTTTAACCCATACCAAATTTTGACCGATTAAAGCCAGAAAATTATTTTTAACCTTAGAGTGCAATTTGTACACGTGATTTTTCAAAGTTTGCTTTAAGAAAAAACTAATTTTGTAATTCTCGAGAATATTGTGGGATGTTGATGTTGCATTGTCTAAATTCCGAAACGGTAGTGCTAAAAATGCTTCGCACAAATAAAGAAATAATGTTTAATAGATTCAAAATCCTTGAAACGAGAATATTATGTCGATCATTTACGAGCTTGCTATTGTATTACATGACATTTAATTGTGACCCATTAACCTGTACGTGTCTTAACGTTGAGTTGCAGGTCTCACATGCATTGATTACGTCGAGCTAATGTGTTTTGCTGCTTTGGCATGATTGATTGATTTTAATTTATGAGGCACTAATCATAAATCAGTTTACTCAATTTGCAAATAATTTATGCCAAAAAATTTGGTTTTGTGTGAACCAATATTTAGCGAGATTTTGCTAATATGACTTTGTATGTGACCAAGGTAACGTATCCCAATAAGTGCTGCGGTTTGAAAATTTTCACATTATAACAGGTAGAATGTTACTTTGGAGATATAATCAAGCTATGTAAATTATTGTAATCATTTTGACATCCGGTCAAAGGCACTTTAACGAAATCTTTGGCCAAGACAGGATTTCCTGTGTCTTGAGCAAAGTGATAAAGACTTGGAACGCTTTAGAGTTAGAAAAGAATAATTTTACGTTTTCAGTGCTAACTTTCTCGGAGAAGTACTCTTGTGCCAACACTTATAAGGCGTTGTGTGAAGATCCACTTGCAATGAAGTTCAACTCTTTTGAGGAAGAAGTGCGGTTCGTTGGGCATCACGCACAAGCTCAGCATCCCTTCAGACACAGGTTGGAACACGTCTTTTATTTATCGTTTAGACATTTCAACGACAAGCTATTGCATACTCATCATAACTGCTCTCATCATCCTTAAGCTGAACGTGAACCCTGTAATGCTTAAGGGCTAAGCAGGGCGATTCAATGCTTTCATTTATTCCACTAGTTAATTAAAATCACTCTAACTATCTATTTAGGCACGTTTGAACATGACTAAGGCAAGACACGTTTAGTTAAGTGCTGAACACGAGAAATTAAGCCAAAGAAATTAGCAAGCTAAAAAAGAAGAAGATGCAGCTATCACTAAATAACTCCATTACCATTGTAGCATCTGAAAATTGAATCTTCTCATGAAGCCTCCTGTGTTAGAAAAATACATGTAGGAGAAGCCCAGCCTTAAGTACAGTTTTCCAGCACCGTTCTCACGTCTAATTACAGGATCAGAACCCATTAAACACTGATTAAGCAAATTAGCTAGAGGAGCCAAATAATTGTTATTTAAACTTGTTACAGATCGTTTCTATTTTAGTCATACAATTATTAACAAAAAAAAGTGTAAAAAATTCATATTTGTTTTTACATTAACCTAAATCTATCCAATAACCTTGGTTAGCTTACATCGTCTATCACCTAGGTTAAGCTAAACACAGTTACTTTAATATTTTAGTAAAAATGGATGATTCATTTGCGTATCCTGAGTAACTTTAAATTGCTCATCCTCTGTCGGGCTAGTTTGGCTACGATTAATTTATAGTAGCAAAGGCGATATGCTGTGAAATCTCTTGTGGTGAAGGCTAAGGCTCCTCCTCTCTTTGAAACTGGAGTGACATATGTGGCACTTGAAGGGCTGTGCCGTCGTGTGTGACGCGGCATGGCCCTTGAGTGCGTGCTTATCGACAAAGGCCTTGGAACACTGTGGACAGGTCCAGGTGCGTTCGTTGGTGTGCAACAGCTTCTCGTGACGTATCAACTGGTTCTTGGTGTGGGTACCATATTCACACATCTTACACCGATACCTCTTGTCCTCGGAGTGTGTTGAGGTGTGCCTCCGGCATTGTGACTCGTTAGGAAATGCCATGTCACACAAGGGGCACTTGAAGGGCCTGTCGAAGGTATGCTTCCGCCTGAAGTGAAGGTCTAGGGTCGCCTTTGACGTTGCCGCGTATTCACACACGTCACACATATATTGACTCACTTTGGTGTGACTGATGTAGTGCCTTTCCAGTGCTTGCTTTGTAGTGTACACTTTCCCACAGTCGTTGCACACAAATTCACGCTTTGCCTTTGGCTGCTTCTGTGAAATTTCGTTGGTTTCGTGATTGGAGATTTCCGTTTCCGTGCTAACATACATTGGTTCAATTTTGTGCGTTTCCATGGTTTCACAAATTTCCATTTGCAGGCGTCCACTCCTCGTCAACTTACTCCTTTTTGATATGTGCAACCGCTGTGCAACGTCACCTGCAAACAAATTAACTCAAAATTATTTTAACATTTAGGTTTTGAAAAGTTTAAGTTAGAAATTAGAAATTTTTTTTACCTATATGTGCACATTGTTAGGTTAAAGTGTTAACCTAACTTTGGAATAGATTGCAGCTGCTATTATGCTAATTGAATAATTACTGTCTATAATATATCTAAGAAAAAGTATACTGAGTATGTTGGAAATTGAATAATACAATGGAAACAGATTGTGGGAGAGATTTGTTTAATTTACTTTCGTACCACATATGTAAAAATTTGCGGCGGTTACGGATTTGCATTTTTGGTAATTAACATTTATCACTTTATTAAAAATTTGACATTCAGTAATTATGCGTATAAAAACTATTACGCGAGATTACTATTTGTATTACTAATATACTAATTAATTAAATAATTAAAAGTAAATAGTTAAGGTTTTAGCGCCGAAATTACACATATATAGCAAAAACACCTTACAAGTAGGCAACCACATCAATGAGTAGGTTAAATATATGATTGCTTTGAATAAAACTTAAAATTAATGCATTTTAAAGCATGTTTAAAAAGGAAGCGTTAAATGAATAGTAATCGAATACGTCAAAATAGTTACTGTTAAATTTAAAATTATTATTATTTTCTTAATTTTTAATAAAAGTAAATTAAATTTGAAGTTCAAAAATCGACAAGAGTTTGAAAATAATTAACAAATAAATGCAAATTGATCTTCAGATTATGATGCACTTGACCTTCTATACTGGGCAGCAATTTCTTTACCTTTAAAGATGGACTGCAAAGTAAAGTTAGCGGACAAAACCGGTAGAACTAAAAAACTCAAACCAAAATTAAACTTAACTAGCGAAAATTGATCTTGAAACTTTGCTAAATAATTTGAAAGTTAGCTTACGTGCTACTCGATTTGATTTTCTTGCCGCTGCACAAATTCTCGTTTGTGATGAATAGATAAACGCCAATATCCACTCCCGCCATATAATTTACATATTTAGTAGGTCAAATATTACCACGTGTTTTGTTAAGCTTCCGTTGTGTTATATTTTTTAGTTTCGTATTTAAATTAGGTATTCACAAATTAATTTCAAACGAACTACTCTACAGTAAATTCCAGTTTTCTTATAAGGTTTGCTATTTCTTATAAACAAAAACGTACGTACTACAATTGAACATATACTTATATATATCCACTAGTTAGCAACAAGTGTGTAAAATAAGTAAGCTAATCAGTCTAATGCAAAACTTTCACACATGACTTAGAGAGTCTTATAAAATACACATATTAAATACTTAGATCGTATATTATATTACTTTATGTACTTATACTTTACATTAAATACTTAGATCGTATATCATATTACTTATGTACTTATACTATACATTAAATACTTCAATATAATTTCTATTACTTTTTCAGCACAGTAAACATGCCGTCGAATTATGCAAGAACCGTAACCACCTTAATTGATTTAGGAACAAAAGAGCCTTAGCTGGAGTGGCAGGTACACACCAAAACAATTATTGTTCCTAACAATGAAAGCACGCTACTTTTAGTGCGCCATGCTTCATCCTTGCTACAAAGATAAGTCTATTAACGTCTATTAGATCGTTACCATATAAAACTTAACAGCCGATAATATTGTGTGGGTTTTTTTTATTTGAAGATATACTAACCCCCGTATAGGATTCAACACCCGAATAAAGGCGTTTAAAGATAATATTGTCAAACTTAAAATATTAGTCATACGCTTGCCGTTCTCTCATACATCTTTCTTTGGTGATATACTCAACAGGAATTCTGGAAATCTTCAAAAAATTATAAATTGTGAAACTACAATATGAGTATCCATCCAATATCTTAATATTCTAATATGAGTTTTGTACAAATATAACGAAGGTGTTCATTGGCATGTCAAATAGCGAGTGGATCATTGAAACTGTTTGAATTTTTATAGACTGTATTATGGAATTTCATCGCTCGAGAGTTGTTATCCTGGAAAAACACAACACCAAAACTGGATAATATCGGCTTAGTATTTTGGCCTGACGATTTTAAGGGCACCGCCCTAGGTCAGCGATGACGGGCACAATAGAAAAGACTGAGATGCAACCGCCACCGGCCCCTAGCATTAAGCTGAAGCGTACTTCATTAGGTGGGGCTGACAAAACTGTTGAGTCTAAGCCTTTGATAGAGGGAGTCATGAAGGATAGCAAAATAAACACAAATACAAGCAGAGACCTGATGACCGAAACTCGAAGCAATTCGACAGAAGTGTCCTCGACAACTACTTGCACCAACTTCAATGAGGAGTCGGAAGATTCTACCATATCTGTCGCAATGGAGATCTGCGAAAATTACGAACATGAATCCGTGGATCTATTTATAAGTCCCCCGTCCCCATCCATAGTTGAAGTATCCGTCCCCCCGAAACCACCGCCTGAAGTAATAGATTTGCTCGAGGATGAACCTTCAGATGTCGTCGGATTCGGATTTTTGCGTGATCAGGAATTAGGTATTGTAAATAATATTTACATAAACCCATCATAATTCCGTGATTCCATAAAACAAACTCAACAAATTCTCTGAAAAAGTTCAGAAAATAGTTCCAAGCAAGTAATTGATTTCAAGTAAACGAATAAAAATTCTAGAATAAAATTCCAAACCTAAAACTAACAAACAAAATTCAAAGTAACTCAATGACATTTGCAGCAACAATTGCGCAAATTAAGTTATTACAAAGTTTCAATGGATCAAACCTCATGGAGAGGTATAGGGCTAACTAAACGATACATATAGTAATTTAGTAACAGAAGAATCTATTCAGATTTTTCAACTTTTTATTTTTGAACTGTTATCTTGAAATATTGCTTTTTCGAAACTTCTTTTAGAACTATTATTTGTCTCCAATTACATTGTCGGACGTTTTTTTTAGAAACTTCAGAAAAATATGACAAATCGTTTCCTGATCCACGTCATCGCATAGACCACCGATACGTAGAACTGTTGTGCTGTGGCATACTTGAAAAGTATTACAAAGCAAGTGGAATGACAACCCCAGCAGATGGGTCCATTCACCAGAAAATTATGATGATCAACCTCTACAAGCACTTGCAGAAGAACCAGTCTAAGCTGGAAGTTCACGTTGGCCGAATTGTAAAGGACGAGGCCAATCCAGAGGTCGCTTGGTTGTGTTGGAGCGGACGCAGTAAGTTGAACAGTCACATTGAAACCTACGTGGGACAAACCATCACTTACCAAACGCCGAAAACCGGGGCAGAGTCGATAGAGCCATCAATAATTAATTGGAACGATGTACTACACATACTTAGAAGTGGAAAAACCCAACTCCAACTAATTTTGCGAGAAAGTTTCTCTGCTGCAAACCCAATGGTGACAAAAATAAATCAAATACTTGTTAGGTTTAGGTTAAAGCTTAAATCAGTAACTTCAGTAAAAATCCGGAATTTCAAAAACGAGCTTATATTCTGATTATACGTGTATAATTCACGCTCAAAATAAGACCCAGTAGCTTCCAAAAAGGCTCAAGATAGCGTTCTGCCAATATAAACATCGAGCGAATTAATCTTCAACGTGTTTTTAATTAGCAGCAAAACCAATTACAATTTCAAGCAACTAGTTTTACGCAAGAAGTTTTATTCTTAAAGCCAATTTTAATTTGAGCACTCAAACCTTAAATAATTCTTTCGAGTAGTTTTTTTCCTTCATATTTGAGTAACTGTTTGCATTAAATTTATGAAAATATACTTGTGTGTTTGGTTGAAAAACAGATAATCGTTGTTTGGTATACGCCACACTTTTACTTAACAAGCTCCCTGCAAAAACAGGACCATGTTTTTTTAATTTTAAATAAATTGAAAGAAGTTGAATTTAGCTTTGTAATTTTTTATCATACTCACAAAGTGGATCTTGTTAGAATTTCAAAGAAAGTATACTACAATGTTTCCAAAAGTCAGTTTTAGACATATTCGAAAAGTATATGGGGAAACTTCTTCAATCGATTTATAAATTTTCATTATAAAACAAACAAGATGTACTTTACCAGTCAAACTTTATTAGTCATACTAATCACACATCATTAAAACATGCTAAATAAGTCCCAATTTTATTTGCAGACCGCTGAAATTTGGAACGACAAATGGAGCCCATTAAACCTCACAATGAATATTGAGTTATTTATTCACTTCGTCACTAAACGACTCCAATCTGCCAAGCCAGGTCATGAGCGCCATCGTCAACGCCTTCTTTGGAAGTGGTACATTGAATACATGGCCATAGTGGCAGAATCAAATCAAGAGTTCATTTTGGCAGTCGTGTCCATCTTTGGTACTTGTATTTGGCGACATCCAGGTAGGATCCTGGAACTCTTTCAATTGAGAGACATGCTCAAAATTACCTATCGATTACCCGGCTCCAAATGTGCAAGTACTCATGCTAGTGACGACAACTCAATCATACCGCGTAGAAATGAGCTCTTAGCATCCGCCCTTAGGAGAGAATCTGAGTATCGATCCAGTACTGAAGCCGCTGCACGTCTTGCTGCCCATCAGAGGTAAAGGATTGCTAATTAGTAGCACAACAACTGCAAATGAAGATAAATTGTGAAAGCACAGTTTTGTTTGGTTTGATTTGCAGTCTGGCGTTTAAATATCGTCTTACGCTGAAAGAATTTTCGAATGTTGCAACTCAAAGTCTGAAGTCCTTCTATGGCTCCACCTGCACGATTTCAAGTCAGGAAATTTTCGATTGGTAAATATTATATTTATTTAATACGGGACATGAAGACGTACCATAAAAGTACTAAAATTAGTTTAACTTATTCTAGACAATTTTTTTTCAAAAATTAGACAGGTTTTAGAACTTCTAAAAATTTATTAAAGTGTGCGGTTGTTCGACTATTTTCAAGCAATTGAGTTAGTTTATTGAGTGAAATGAACAATATTGGTAGAACTTAAGGTGGCACAAACTTTTAAGTATGTTTAGGACGAAGTTTACCGCTGATTTCTGGCTGTCTTATGCTTCAAATTTCGTTTTCAGTTACACAAGTGTGGGGTAAAGCAAAGCGGGCCACGAAAAAATTGCCGACTAAGCTCATAGATCAAAAGAGGCAAAAACCAAACAAGCTGAAACGTTCAGAAAAGTCAAGATTTGTCAATCAAAATAAGAAGTAGTGCGTTGTATGTGCAAAAGTTATACAGTGGTTTTTAGCATTGCTAGCCGGAACTAGGGCAAGATGTGCCAACTAGAAGTTGTAAAATGTTAGAACATATTATACACTTTATTAGATTACACAACGCCAGCTAATGGGAGTAACAGACTATATATATTTAGTAAAATTTTAGATTTTACTAAAGTCAGTTTTAGGACTTATCGTTTAGTTTGTATATTTTTTACAGTTAATTTTAAAGACTTTTGAAAAAATTCAAACCACATATTAAAAAAAATATCTGACGACTGACAATAAGTAATACTGAAGAATATCAAACAAACGCAACCTCGCAGTTTATGATGATAAAACAAGTATTGGGCACTGATCTTTAAGAGATATTGAAAAACATTTATATTTAGTGCTTGATATATTTCCAACTTGAACGTTTCAGGTACAATGACCTTGAGCAATCTCATGGTTTTTTACAGCTTTTGGATCAAGCACTCCTATCACTGATGGCGGAGAATAGGAGGTTCGCATCTTACTCTGGAGTAATAAAAATTACCTCCGCGGAGTACAATCAATTCAAGAAATCTGTGGAAACGGAGCTCAACAATCACAAACAAAAATCTGGGCAATGTTCCCTAAATGAAATAACATTACAGGTAATAGCAACGAAAAGACAAGGAGTCAACGTGTAGGATAAAAAGACTTAAAATCGAGACCTTACTTTTATGAAAAAGGCTATGAATAAAAGGTTGTTTTTACAAGATCTAGAAAACCTGTCAAAAATTTACAAGGTTTAATTTGTAGGTTAGGTTTGACATTGAATGACATTTTTTCATTGTTTTTGTTTTATTAAGTAGTGTGAACTACTTTATATTTTCGTTCCGTCTGTCCGTCGGTCCGTCCAAGTAGCAGGAATATCTGAGGAACTACTTAACATATCTCAAATCTGTTTGCGGATATAAGTTCCTTGAGTTCCGGCCCAGTTCAAGTTTGTTTTTGTTTAACCGGAAATGACCCCCTTTAGGGTCAAAGGTTAAGGTCAATGGATATCATTCTATGACAACATGAAAAATGACCCTTATAAAGTGGAGCAAAACATGCATAGGCCAATTTTCTCTGTGACCACCCAATGACCCCTAAAATGGCCCTTTGACCTTTCAAAATCAAACTCTACTTTTGCATAAAAAAACATTTATAATGGTCCCGATGATTGTAGGGGCCCTTTTCACTTGAAAATGACCCCTTGAGCTCAAAATGGCCTTTCAACGTCAAACTCTAGTTTTGCATAAAGCAAGACGTAATGATGGTTTTAATGACCTCAGAGCATTTCTTGACCCAGAAATAAATCCTTGACCTTAAAATAACCAAATTAAAAAATTTCAAAAGAATATCTAAATAAATCTATTTAATTATTCTAATATTGGTTAGAATTGAACGAAGGGGGTACACTTTTGTTTTAGGTAGAAGGTAATGTTGCGCCAAACAACCCACTAACATTCTACTTACCTTGGCAGCAAAGACTTGGCTTAAGCAGTCTGCCTAGAAGTAGAATGTAGGAGGGCTTTTTGCCAATGTTTTCAAAGTGTACCCCCTTCATTCAATTCCAACCAATAATATTGAATAGAATTCGTATACCATTCCGATTGACACTACTTGGTTGTACCGTTTTACCACGGTTTATTTTTAATTAGAAACAGTAACTTGTGAACTTAAACTTCTTTTTGTTTAGATGACGATGGTGTCGGAATTGTCTTATCTGCAGCTATCTCTAACTAAGAATGCATTGATCCCTTCGCCGCAATGCTGGTCTCCAAAAAATTCATTATTTCCCTACGATGCATTTTGCCGAATAGTTAATCTCCTATTTACTCAAAAAGGAGAAAAGTTCCAGTTGTGTACTGATGCCCTCCGAGTACGCTACGTAGAGCTGATGTCGTTTTATTACTCGAATAACAGTATACAAGTTCTTCTTGCTATATTCGGTGCAATGGGACCAGATCTTGACAGTTATCCACTTGCCATAATTTATATACTTCAACAAAAAGGATTAATACGCCAAAACATTGGGCTCCCGATTTGCGAAGCTTCAAACACGGCTACAATATTTAGACCTTTTGATCAATGTTATGGACTGAAGAAGCGTAAGCAAACAATTACAATTTCATCAACAAGCCAAGGTCATTCAGCAGCTTCGGCTCCGAAACGATTAGCAGTTTCTGCCTCACTTGTTGCTATGCAACAGACGGATCGTGGACCCAGTGTGTCCAATTCCACGAATTCTTCGTTTTTAACTTCAGCCTCTGGCTCAAATGGTCGCCCAATTCCTCCAATAGTGCAAAGCACTATAATACACGTATGTCAAACAAATTATCTATCAATATGACTGCATTTCTATAAATAAGTTCAACTATTTCTAGTTTTTTCTTTCCTAAAATTTATGGGATAAATGTTGTTGCTGGTAAAAAAAAAGGATTAAAACACAAAGCTTTCAAATGAGTATGTACGATTCAAAGTTGATTAATAAGCTTTACAATTTGCTCATATCTAATCAAATCTAGTAAATATTAACTAATACGACACATCTAATGAAAAATGAGCAAAGCTGGATGAAAAAAGGCGTTTTTTATTAGCAATAAAAAAATTCACCAAATGTTGTAAGAATTTTTTTCGATAAAATTTATCCCAGTGCTATTGAAAGATGAAAGCCTTCAATTTAAATAACATTTTTTTTGGATAAAATTTGGTCAGTTGTCCCTAGTGAAACTCCGTAAACCAAGGTTGCTTGGCAATACAGAAATGAATTTTCGTACCAGGTTAAGTCATATCTCGGATGTTTGCTATTTTTAGAAAAAATGCGATTCCGTCGAGTTGTTAACTTTTGCATTTTCAATGAATTGAATTTTGGAATAAATCTATAGTTATTTGCATAAGAATAGTTCTAAGAAATGCAATGGTTCTGGTGCAATTGCTCAATTCTACCGCGTATCCACGTCACAGGCTTCTGTGCAGAAGTACATATGTCAACTTACTTTTAATCGGTCTTACTAAAATAATGTCCCACACAAGGGTCTGTTCAAATCACTTCGTGCCTCACGGCCGTCAACCTGCTCAAAACTTGAGTACTCAACTAGAATACATGACCATTTTCCACATCCACATTTCTAATCATTTATAAATTAAATAAGATCCTAATTCAAATTCAATTTTCTTGAAAATTATGAAATTTTATTTTAGAGTTTTACAATATCCATAGTCATTTAGCAGTGTAAACAACTCGGCAGAAATTTTTGCTAAAAGTTTATACAAATAACCAAGTTATGAGTTAAGCTAGTACGAGAATTCATTCCTACGTTGCCAAGCAACATTGCCGTAAACCATCGAATCCCGCAAACCATGTTAATTGATTCTACCTAATTTCACTAGCAATGTTCAGTAATCACACTAAGCATATATACATTCTTAAATAACATTAGGACAAACCGGTTTCCGGAACTCAGAATAGAGGTACAGTCGAGACGGAGAAATTGAGGGGTTGGAAGGCTGCAACGGAAGAGGCTCTTAACAAACATAATTTACCACCACTGTCTACCAATGGAGCACTGAGCACTCTTGACCGGTATACGGAACATTGCGGAGCTCAAGTGAGTTACAGGAACCCAGCGTTTTTGCAGGGGATGATTGCTGGCATCTCAGTGGCCATTAAATCTTGGGAAGAACAAAAGAAGCGCAGCAGGGCGGCAGGTGGTATTGATGCATTCTCTGGAAATACGATGTGGGCAAGTATTCTTAAATATATTATTTTTCGGACATTAATTTGAAGTCCGAAATTTTAACTTTTCTTTTGATTTTTCAATTTCAAAATATTGAAGTTCAAACAACATTAATTTGAATGGCCTACTTTATCACAGACTCCTGGTGACCAATGCCAAGCAGTGCACCCAACACAACAATTTGTTATACAGAATCCTGTTTCCCAATATGCGTCAGCGCGACCATCGCAAAATCTTGCACCAGAGAACCTTTGCGTCCCATATTCATTAGTACAGCCTACGCAGCACCTCATACCACAGAGCACTGGCTACCAATATCCCCCAACGCAACCTTTGCAATATCCTTCCACACAGGGAGCTAACTATTCGTACACGGTAGTACAATTACCGATGCAAACATGTGTACAACTGCCTCCTCTGCCTGCCGCGCCATATTCAAACTATTCTGCATCCCAAACCATGTCTTACCGATCTTCAAATACTTGGAGAGGAGCACAACCACCGCAGCCAACATCAAGTCCATTCCAACCACCACTTCCGCCTGGGCCAGCACCATGATACTTATCCCTCTTACATACGCTTTTAAGTAAAATTGTGAATGTAAGGCTTAACCTTATAAAATTCGTGATCACCTGCCTTTGGATACCTAAGACTAATAGAAAATTTAGAACAAGAGTAGAATTATGTGTATTAATATTACATTAAGAAAAGGCAGCCAAACCCGTCCTAGAATTTGGGGGATTTCAATTTGCGAGTTTTTTATTAAATATTAGCATTAAGAACGATGCCAATCTCATGTGTTTACTACAATTAAAGCTTGAACAATCCTTTTTTCACTCTAATGGCCTTATATACCTGTAGAAAATTGCGTTATTTTTATATTAATATTTTTATAATATATTTACAGTGTTAATAGTTATATATTACATGAAAGCCAAACAACTACATTTGTTCCTAATAGCTTATTTAAATAAAAGGGTTAAAATCCCGCAAAATGGAATCCGTTAAAATTCCTGCCTCTTAATTCCTTGATCTCAATTTCTACCATTGTTGTAGTATTCTAGTTTTTAAGGTAACGGCTATTACCTAAAAACCGAAATTTGTTGCGTTTTTGCTGGTGTAGCTTGATACAAGAATTTATTACGGTTTCAATAGTTCTGATAAACACAAATAACTTTTAAAAATGACTCAAATGCAAGTTTTTCTAATTGACAGCTATTTTTCAAAAACTAATCAAAATTTATAGTACAACGGCATTCTAACACCTGCATGAACTTTGCCTTCGTGGATACCAAGTATTGAAGGAAGTTTGCATTCCGTTTTCCGGTTACTAAATTTTGCAAGGTTTTGCAAGAATTTTTCATTGAGATTTGTCGCCACAATTTTCCTATAAACTTTACATTAAGTCTTGTGATTACCCAATTTTCTATAAATTTTGCATTGAGTCTTATGAGTACCAAGTTTTGCATGAATTTCGCAGAGTGTTGTGGTCACCAAGGCTTGTATGAAGTTCGCATTGATTCTTCTAGTTACCAAGTTTTTCATGAATTTTGCATAGATTCTTGTAGTTACCAAGCTTGCAAAAACTTTACGTTGAGTCTTGTGATTACCAAAATTTGCATTAATTTGACTTGTATTTAAATTTGCTTAACAAATAAATCGGGATACCAGTCATTCCCAAAACTACTCAGCGATTTTTTTTCAAAGATTATGGCTTAATTTATTTGACGATTGGCAATGCACTGGTCAATAAGGACTGAGAGTCGTTGAGTTACATGTTTGCTTACAGAAGTTTGTTTTACGACTTAAATAACTGTACACTAATCTGTATAATGTATGTAAATTTACATTTAAATTAACATTTGCATTTCCATAGCCGTACTTTTCCTCATTAACGCCTTAAAAAAATGTTTGTTTAGGAAGTCACTTCCCTCGAATTTAATAGGTTGAATGAATTTGCACATATGTAGTTTCCGTTTACGGTGTGTACACAATTTTAGGTTTAGATTCGCACCTAATTTTTATGTCCTAAACTGTTGTCTGCAAAATGTCTGTAACTACTGTGGAATAAACAACAAAATGTTTGATAAGAACTAATCAATAAATGTTAAGTTGCATGGGGTCAAATTAGTATAATAATTGTACACACAATTGTCCGATTTGTTTGTTTGCTACGGTATCACACATGTGTGGGTTTGAGCCAACCGCAGTTTCCAAATTCGCACCGAAATCTACTATTTAATTCAAAATAAATTGTCAAAGTGATCAACACGAATTTGAAGATGAGAAACAATAGAAATAGTGTATTAAAACCAATTTGAATTGAAACTAGTCGTTAAAATCGTTATGCGTTTGTCCTGTGACCATAAGCGGCAAATTCTATATGCCGAAAGAATGAATCACACATTCAAGAGAACACGTCAACTTCAGCAAGGTTCAAACAATTAAAAATTTAAATTTCGTAACCAAATAATTGGCAAAAAATTGCTCTTTTGCAAAAATTGCAAAGTTGTAAATATTACTCTACGCAAACCGCACCGGAGCGTTTAGTTATTTAAAATTTCTGCCGTAGCACAAGTTCTCAGCTGTGGTAAATAAATGAACCTCTGAATCCACTCCCGCCATAATATTCATGTGCTTTAGCGGGGTCAAACTACCACGTGTTATCCTAAACTTTCTCTCAATCATTCTTGTTTATTTTCTCAATTATTTCAAGTAGTCACAAATTAATAAATAACAAACTTCTTTACTGTAAACTCACGTTTTCTGTTACTGTTTACTTAATTTAGTTTTGTCTTTTTGAATAAGACTATAAGTTCAACTTATAAACAAAATATATACATCTTCTGACAATTCGGAACTATTATCAAGAACATATGTTTCACACATGATGAGTGAGTCCACTGTTACAGTGCATCAAAGCAATGGTGGTAATTAAAGTTATACTTTAATGGTGTTTACTTTTACACAGCTTCATGTTTTTTCCAACAGTTCAACAATTCGACGATATATGCGAGAAAAGTAATCAATAGATCAAGTTAGTGGTTAACTGTCATACGACTCACTTGCCTAAAAACGTTAAATGTTACTATGTTAAAGGAAGTTTTTAAAAATCTGTATGGGACTTAGTCCATCAAAAGAGGACTCTAAATTGTGATTTTAAACATTATCCAGACGCTATCTCTCTGAAATATTTTTTGTTAAATCCCATAACAATTCTGAATATAATTAAATAAAATCGAGTATAAATATCAGTGTGAAACTTTTACGTAAGGTTTCTAATATGAGTACTACTTAACATATATATGAATGGTTTCAATTCCAGTTACAAAGGAAGGGTGGTGATCTCCTGTGACTACATATCAAATTCGCATACTTTAGAGTCTTGAACTCGATTGCTTGCTATTCTGTAAACCCAAAGTCTACTATATCGAAGATCCGAACGTCCTTGTCTGGGCCTGCAATGACCGGAACTAGTGACAAAACTGGAATGCATCCGCCACCGGCCCCAAGCATTAAACTCACGAGGAGACCTTCAGTACGCGGTGTTGACCCCAAACCCGTCACAGAGAACGTAACCCACAAAAGCAGAGACCAGAGGCCGCACGAACTTCAAAGCAATTCAACTGAAGTGTCTTCGACAACCTATTGCTCAGATGCGGAAGTGTCTTCCACATTAAGTTCAGGATATGAATCCTCTGAAATATTTATTCGTCCACCGTCGCCATCCATAATTGAAGTTCCCGTCCCGCCAAAGAAAGCGCCCGAGGTTATTTTGCTAGAAGATGACACTTCAGATAACAGTACAGAAGATTTGCATGATCAGGAATTAGCCAGTGCCACTACTGAATCTTCATCCCAAGACCTTTTGCATGTAAGTTCGGATAAGTACGACAAGGTTTTTACGGATCCACGACACCGTATAGTTCACGGAAAGGTATGGAACATGTGTGGTGGCTTACTTGAAAAGTACAACAGAGCCACTGAAACATTCCATGTGCTATCACCATCATCATCAATTCCCCTTACAATTATGATGATCAACTTTTACAAGCATTTGCACAAGAACCAGTCTAAGTTAGACGTCCACGTTGCTCGAATTGCAAAGGATGAAGCAAATCCGGAGGCCGCCTGGTCATGCTGGTCTGAACGAAGCAAGTTGAACGTTCACATTGAAACCTACTTGGAAAATTCCATTAGCCCCCCAACGACGAGAGCCGGTGCAGAGGCGGTCGAACCATCGACAATTAACTGGAGCGTCGTTCTACTGCTTCTTAGAAATGGAAATGCACAACTCCAACTAATTTTGCGAGACAGCTTCTCCGCTGCAACCCAAAATGTAAGAAGAAAATCTAATGACATAAACTAAATATATAAAGTTTTAGTTAAATCCAAAATTCAAAACTCAAAAGACTCAATTTCGAAAATTGGTTCTTATTATGAGGCATTATATGTGTTTACTAGACACTCAAAACAAGATTCAGAAATTTTCTATAATAGTTTGAGTCTATATAAGAGTTGATATACAATTATTATTATAAAGGTCGGGCGAAAAGTAAAACTAGTCAATTTATCATTTTGTATCATAACTAAACCGTTAAATTTTTTTTCGCTTGATTTTTTGTACACAAATATTTTCAAAAACTAATGTTTGATAGTATGCTAATGATTGTTACATAAATTCCAAATTCAAGTTTGATTTTCGGACATGTAGCTATAAAACAATCTTTTAAATGTTAACAATATAGTTTTAAGTAAAGGCAAGGTTTGTAAGATAGTTCGCTTCAAGTATGTAACAATTTGGCTAAATTGCAAGCATTCGTTGGTCCAAGTTTAGTGAATTAAGTTTATGTTTTAAATTTTCACAGCTCGGTATAGTTTCTGTTAAATACGAATGGAGTTGTCCGGTTTTGTATTATACCAGTAGACATTACCACATTTAAGATATTTGAAGCCGCATATCTTAACACAGGGTGTATTTTAGAGACTATAATTACACTAGCGATACAAGCCAGTCCTAGGACAGGTTAGCCTTAAGGACGAGCGATACCTAAACTATAACAAACAAACAGTTAATTTGGCGTCAAGTAACCATAGTAGGAAAAGTAGGTTCGGTTGGTATATGACACCAATTTTAAATTTCCCTTCTGCAATTGGAAATCGTTTTAAACAAAAATAATAATCCTAACTCATAATTAGTCAACTCCATAATATAATCTAAGTTCTGAAGACCAAAAATTAAAATAACTATTTAACAATTCTGTAAATTAACGCATTCATCAGTGAAATGATTGGAGTTACAGGAATATAATTTAAAAAGTTTGGTTTCCCGCCCAGGGTACAAGTGTTTGTGTTTGACTAAATTAAAATAATTAACTTCGCGTAACTTAAACACTCTTAAAACCACTAATTTGGATGCATCGCAGCAATTGAACGGTTTGAGCTACAAAAAACTGCAATACCATTCCAAATAAGTAATTAACCCAATAAAAATACAGACAGTACGGATTTTCCGGTTGCAAAATTTGAAAATGGAAACAAAAATTTGGAAGAATCTGATACAATAATAATTTGAGACGTAAAAACAATTAAGTCGAAAATGTAAGCTGTTTTAATTTTTGTCGAGAGTTATTTGCATCTATGATAGTATTGCAGTTTTTCGTAACTCTACCCATCTAGGCGCTGCAATGCATCGAAAATGCCACTTTCTAGTTTTCTCCTATGGACGTTCACATGTAAACGATTATGGTTTCCCAACCTTAAGGCACCCCTACTTGTTTCCAGGCCTATACATTTAATTATAAGAAGCTTCAGGTAGGAATAAAGCTAATTAGTTAAAGAGGTAAATAAAAAGAGTATCCCAGTCAAAGCACAGATATTGTTGGATAGTATCCATGAACTTGAATACATAATTGTAAGAAAAAACAAAAATCAAAAACCGTTCCGCCCCAACTCTGAACGTTTGAGTAGTTAGTCTTACGTCTGGACACTTGAGCTCTACTGCGATTTAGTAAGAAAAACATTATTAAAAAATCTCACTTGTCAGGAACGCTTCCGTTTTTATTAAATAGTTGACGAAAAACTTTTAAAACGGTGTTAGAGATTAAAGACATAAAAGTCATATATAGAAAATGTATTGCGTTTACATATGAACTGCATAACTGATCAGGATCACATCAATCCTTTCCAAATGACTAACGTGATTTACTTGTATTGCAGACCACTGAAGTTTGGCAAGACAAATGGAGCCCATTGAACCTCACAATGCCATTTGAATTATTTATTCACTGCGTCACAAGACGACTCCAAGCTGTCAAACCAGGGCAGGAACGCAATCGTCAACGCCTTCTATGGAAATGGTACATCGAATACATGGGCATTGTGGCAGAATCAAATCAAGAATTCATTATGGCAGTCGTGTCCATCTTTGGTACGTGTATTTGGCAACATCCAGGTAGGATCCTGGAACTCTTTCAGTTGAGAGACATGCTCAAAGTTGCCTGTCGATTGCCTGGCTCCAAATGTGCAAGTACTCATGCTAGTGACGACGACTTAATCATATCGCGGAGAAATGAGCTTTTAGTCACCTTGCTAAGAAAGGAATCGGAATATCGATCAAATACTTGTGCAGTTACAGCGCCTGCGGGACGTCATAGGTAAAGGAAAGTAAATTAGTGACAAATCGAAAATAGTAAAATTGTTAAATTTCCATTTACAGCCTTGCGTCAAAATTCCGACTCACACTCAAAGAATTTTCAAATGTTGCTACGGAAAGCCTAAAATCTTTTCATGGTGCCACACACACGGTTTCAACTCAGGAAATTTCCAACTGGTAAACAGTCTATATTAACTTATACCTATTTAAGCTGTACTACATGAAAACAAGACAGGGTTCATGGTTCCGCTGTATGGCAATGTAAAGAACCATGTGTTCGGTTTTGATTTATGGAAATTATTTTGTGAGCAATTATAAATAATTCATAATATATAGTATATAATAATATAGTATAATATAAATATAATTTAGCCCGTAACATGTTTATAACTTTAAGGTACAAGAACCTCGAACAATCGGATGCTTTTGTCATACTCTTGGAGCAAGCCCTCCAATCATTGATGGCAGAAAATAAGAGATTCACATCTTACTCTGGCGTAAAGAAAATTACTCACGCTGTGTACAATCAATTCAAGAAATTATTGGAACCAGAACTTAACAACCGCAAACGGAAAACTGGTGTAATACTCCTACACCAAATCACGTTACAGGTATTGGCAACAAAATGACAAAAAATTGGAACGTAGTAGACAGTAAGAAAGTACAAAGCAATTTTTTTTAATTTTTTTGTGATAGAGTATAGATTTATCCTCAGAGGGAGCAAATAATAAGGTTTTTGAAAATATAACAGCGCTTTTAAACCTATGAAAAATATTTTACAATCTTGAACTTAAAGATTCGCTGAAATAGCATTAATGAATGTTGTTTTTAGTTAAAAACAATTATTTAGAAGGAGATTATTTATTTTTCAGATGACAATGGAATCGGAGTTGTCGTATCTACAGTTATCTCTAAAGCCAAAAGCAGCAATCCCCTCACCAAAAGGCTGGTCTTCAATAAATTCATTATTTCCCTACGACGCATTTTGCAGAATAGTTCATCTGCGTTTTACGCGAGAAGGAGAAAAGTTTCAGTTATGCACTGATGCACTGCGAGTACGCTATGTAGAACTGATGTCGCATTATTATGCAAGTAACAGTATACAAATACTGCTTGCTATTTTCGGTGCAATGGGACCAGATTTAGACAGTTATCCACTCAGAATTCTTCATATACTCCAACAATCAGGGCTAATTTGCCAAAACCTCGGGCTTCCGCGTTGTGAAGCTTCTAACACGACTACAATATTTAAACCCTTTGATCAAAATTATGGAGTCAAGAAGCGTAAGCAAACAAGCACAACGACAAGATCCGAATCGACAAGCCAAGCTCAATCAACACCTGCTCCGAAACGAGCGGCTGTCTCTACACCACAACAGGCGAATCGCAATCATGGCGTGTTTAGTTCGACACTGAACATGATCAATTCTCAATTATCGCAATCAATTCCAGCCTCTACCTCTAATGGACGCCCGCCCATTCCTCCATTAATGCAAAACGCTACACTACATGTATGTAATGTGTGGTTTAAATTGCAATATTAGATTTGATTTATGTAGAAAGATATTTGTGTTCCACACCTCGAATATACTTGGAGTTTACAAAAACAATTCTTGCGAGAAATCATAATTTTTTTAATAATTAATTAATTCACCTCAACTGAATGGTGGGGTTTTGTTTAATTGTTTAATATTATTAGGCTAAGTCGGCTGCCCAAAATCAGAATAGAGTCTCAATGGAGACCGACAATTTAAGGAATTGGAAGACCGCAACGGAAGAGGCTCTGGAAAAATTTGATTTACCACCACTCTCTAGCACTGGAGCAAAGTCCACTTTTGACAGGCACATGAAATACTACGGAACACAAGCGAGCTACCAAAACGCACAATTTATGCAGGGAATGCTGGCTGGCGTATCCATAGCAATTAAATCATGGGAAGAACAACGGGATCGCAGCAGGGCTCCCTCCGCATTTTCTGGCGAATCGACATTGGTGAGTTTTCTAAGTAGTTTTACACTGATATATTACTATTGTTTAAGCTGCTCATACAACTATTAATTAAATTAATAATATAATATAATATTAATTAATAAAATTATTAATTAATTTAAATGGTTGCTTGCCGTAAAATTTATTACAGAGTTCTGGATACCAAATCCCGGCAGCGCAGCCAACGCAACAGCATGTTTTTCAGATTCCTAGCTACCAATATCCGTCAGCACGACCCACACAACATCAATTACTACAGAGCTCTGGTTACCAAAATTCGGCAACAGCGCAACCAACACAACATGTCGGGCCGCAGAGTGCTGGCAACCAATATCCAACATTACAGCCTATGCAAAATCATTTACCAATGGAAAGCAACTATACATACGCTTTAGTGCAAATACCGATGCAAGCAGGTCTACCACTGGCTCCTGACAACCATCAAAATGGGCTATTGCATCTTTCTCCGTCTTACGCAAATTCGACCAATTATTCGGCGTCCCAAACCATGCCTCAGCAACCTTCAAATAATTGGTTTGGAGGACAACCACCACAACCAACTACAAGCCCAGTCCAACCACCACTCCCACCCGGGCCGCCGCCATAATTCTTAAGCATACGCTACAAACAAGTAGTGATTAGATATTTGTAAAATCTTTGATCCAACTGCCTCTGAATATCAAAGAGCAAAGAAATAATCGGACAATAGTACTATCGTGTACACTAATTTAATATTATTTTTATAATGTTGGCAGTATTTTGCAAAGAAGCCGATCAATTCTTTTCTTGACTGGAGGTAACTATAAGGGACCCACATCAACTTACTAGCCTTGCATTTTTAATTGTATGCAAATTTTACCTCTGGTACAATAATTAATGAATAAGTCAAAAATTAAATACATAAGGCCTTGACGCTCAAGGCGAAGCATTAAGGGTACTGCCGTCTTTGAAAATGATAATGCAGACAGAAAGTGTCGGAAGGGTACTTTCCAACCTCCAGTCCAACCAAAGAATAAAAATAAAAGTTGTACAGTATCAAACGGTATTTATTAAGAAGCATATCAAGTCCTTTATGAGAACGCTCTGTCTGTTTGTTCGTTGCGCCATAAATCAAACGGGCTCATTTTCATTGTAAAAATCTATGTAGAGAAACGCAGGTCAAAACAAACTTAGAAATTGAGTATTAGTCATTAGGAACGTTGCGCATTTTCTGGAATGTAAAATGTAAGAAGCTACATTAAATATTTTCGTAACGTAGCTTCGTTAGGTTGCGCAGATGCTGAATTCGAATGTAGCAAAACAGGTGTCATATTTCATCACTAGATAGCGCCATAGGGCGTCTTGTGAGGACAAAATGTAACTAGACGCAAGTGAGCCTTTGAAACTGAGGTCCATGCCATGTCACAATTTGACATATCCCTAATTAATGGGGATCAATTACCACTACATCAAAGTTTATTTAACGCTTGAGCATGTAAAATAGACGTCCCACTATTGCAATTTGCGGTCGCTTATTGCCAGAATACATTACTTTACTGGAGATAAAAGATAAGGTCTTCGGCCCTGAACGATGGTTAACATATGTTCAACATTTAAATGGAATTAATTTCGCAAATACTAAAAGATAAGGTCTTCGGCCCTGAACGATGGTTAACATATGTTCAACATTTAAATGGAATTAATTTCACAAATACTTGGTTTAGCCTGCACAGGTCAAATCAATTCCCTAACACGGTTAAATAGCTAACTGAGAAATGGCGTTTGCGTTAAGAGATTGAGAGCTGTTACGATGTCAGGTTACGATTAATTTAATGTAAAGCGAGCATGTTAATGATTATCATGCCGTACCGTATGAGTCGCAGCCCGCGCGGGTGATTTTTTATTGTTAATTGGAAACTGATGTTAACTAATGACAAAAGTTAAACACAATCACCGTTAATTAATTTAACTAAACTCATCCGGTTCTACAGTCTAACCTATTAATGCAGTTATCGTGTAGCAATCAAATAATGGTATAAGACAAGAACTTAATAATTATCGAAGGAAAATGTATTTAATTAGTTGAATCCTAATTAATTAACTAGACTCAAGCTTTGTTGTTACGTTTGTTTGTTAAAAATATGAATTTCCCGCGTTAAACTTCCTCACTTACCCCAAAAAGACGACCTAGTCTACATTACAATTTGAAACCGAGATATGTTTTTGAAAAGGGATAAATGAATGTAGAATTAGAATGTAGAGGCCCGCTACATTCCAAAAATCACCCTACATGCTACATTTCACTTTTGCGCAACGTTCCTATTGAAGCATTACTAAAATCAATGCAAAATACCGTAATAACTTGTACCAGCTTAAATCAATGAATAATTTAATATGCCTGACGGCTGAACAAAATTACATACAAAGGTAAAACGGATTTCAAATATTTAAAAGCTGAACCCACATTTATTTAAAATCGGATTATTTTAACAATTATTATAATAGGGGACGTTGTAAATGACACCCCTTAAATGACAACAAAATGAAATTCCATCTATCACACACCATTCCGTTGACTTTTCTGAAATACGTTCTAAGACAGTTTTACTTAATTCTAATTGCCGAGTATACGATCATGGCTCCTAATACAGAAACTTTTTTGCTAATTTTGCATATAACGCAAAAGCTATACTGACTAAAATGACTGAGATGAACTCAATTATCATTTCAAGCTAACACAAGACCTAGTTTCCCTATTTGTAAACTATTGATTTGCATGATACAAAAGAGTAATAATGTGTGTAGAATTTGCTCGTATTTATTCAAAATTCAATTTGGGTACGCGCGTTTACAAAGGTTCTTTTCGATCAAATTTGAAAACTTAAGATAGATATTTATACATCAACCAATAATATGAAGCTTTTGTAGAAATATAAAATACTGTTTCACAGTACGTACTAGCGGTCCCTTTAAGGAAACACCCTTGTTGATTTGAAGTTTTGTTGCTAAGAACAGTAATGTTTGGTATGCATTTTGCATTGTAGTATTTTGCTGCCGAATTTCAGTCTAATCTGGATCTTAAGTCCATTCGCCATAGTAATCACAGTATTTCAAATTGTTATTAAACCTGATTCTTAAATGAAACGCAAAGCCAAAAAATTTGCTTTTACGGGGTTTCGCTAGCTCTAAATAACAATACACCAATAAATATTTGTAAATGTTACCACTAACGTTCTAGTTTGACGAGTTTTGCGCTATATTGAAACAGAAAACTGTTAGAAACAAATAAATATTAACAAGAACCCACTTGTGACGCATAATTTTGCTTTTAATGTACAAGAAAAACTAAGACATTTGGATTAACCTAAACGTTACAGGACACTCGAAATTAGTCATTTGCCTTTGTGCGTTTGTTGAATTTCACCCTTTCTGTGAACGTTCCTCTGGTGCTCTCCTAGGCTCTTGTTGCGTTTGAAGCTTGAGTGGCATAGGTGACACTTGAAAGGCCGCTCAGTGGAGTGTGTCAACATATGGTCCTTGAGTGTGGACTTGTCCACGAAGGACTTGGAGCAGAGGTGACAGGGCCAGGGCCGGTCGTTGGTGTGCGTCAGCTTCACGTGACGTACCAGCTCGTTCTTGAAGTGTCCACTAAAGTCACACAGTGCACACCGGAACCTCTTGTCCTCAGAGATTGTGTGCGTGTGCCTCTCGCACTCTGACTTGTTTGGAAATGGTATGTCACATTTGGAGTCCATGAAGGGCCTCTCGAGGGTGTGCTTCCGCCTGAAGTGAACGTCAAGGGTTGCTTGTGTCGTAGCAGCATAGTCACACATGTCGCACATGAAGCGACTCACTTTGGTGTGAGTGATCTGATGGTTTTCCATGGCCTGCTTGGTGCCGTACACTTTCCCGCACTCGTTGCACACGAATTGACGCAGGGGGTGCTTCAAGCGCCCTTCCACGGTGTGCTTACACCTGATATGGCTCTCGAGATACGCTTTGGATACTGC
>VYYI01000095.1:0-52818 GCA_021029175.1 Bilobella aurantiaca | reverse complement strand
ACAGGGCCGGAAATCTGGACGCAGACGGGCGGTCGGATCGACGCGTTTCTGGCCACCGTGGGCACGGCGGGGACGTACATGGGCGTGTCCCGGTACCTCAAGACCAAGAACCCGGAGATCCTCTGCTGCGCCGTGGAGCCGAAGGGCGCTGAAGTGATCAAGGGCTGCGAAGTCGTGAAGCCGCTTCATTTGCTGCAGGGAAGCGGCTACGGCGAAGTGCCGCGACTCTTCAAATTTGACGTTCTCGACCACACGCTCAACGTGTCGGATCGAGAGGCCGTTGAGTACAAGAAGCTGCTCGGGTCCAAGGAGGGCTTGTACTTGGGCTACACAAGTGGCGCCAACGTGGTATGTACTAATTGGTCATTTACATAAATACAGAGCATTTTTTGAATACCGGAAAAAATTTTTTTAGGCCGCCGCGGTCAAACTTTTGAAATCCGGTAAACTTCCCGAAGACGCTTGGGTAGTAACCGTGCTGAATGACACTGGGCTCAAATATCCCGAAATCGAGAAATACGAATTTCATGATGTTGAATAAAAGCACAAGATTTCAGTTAGTAAACTAATTTTAATTACCTACTCAATATTACTTTTGTCGAAACTATGCCGAAATTATTTTTGTCGAAAGTACCGAAATTATTTTTGTCGAAGTTACTTTTGTCGAAATTACTTTTAATTGTCAAAATTAAGCCTCCTTTAGTTTAAATTAAAATAATGCTGAATTATTTCGTTCCGGGAAATAAATCACCTAATTAAAAAAAATTACAAAATTCCCGATTCGCAGAAGACGGTAAAGAAGATTTTCTCGGAGGTTATCCTATTTTTGAAAATTGACCAATCAGAGACATGGAAAAACTTTTTTTTTTTCGAACGGTTTCTCGTACCAGTTTCATAGTCGCACCGTGGAGTCGAGACTAGTTTAAAATCGCACCGTGGATTTCTTTTTTCTTCTATTCTAATTGCAACTTAATTAAATCACTGTTACACCGTGCGCTTGTGGAATCGATCCCATTCGTAGGTGGCGTAGCGCGGGTTGAAGGGTCGGCCGAATCCGGCCTCATCCTCTTCCCACACGAGCTGATTCTCCGGACTTTCTCCGAGCGGTGCCGACGGCGTGGGCGTGCCGAAGATGCTGTACAATTCCATCGCTTCAGCGTACGTCGGTGGCGCTGAAACACAATTAAAGTTCGCAAGTCAATTAATTTTACTTAAGTTAATTGACTTCAAAATCAAGCGCCGTAAACGCCAGCCTACAATTCCAGAGGACTTACGACAGTTGAAATCCAGCGGCGTGACGCTGATTGGCTGAGAAATTGCGGTTGACGGAACTGGTTCGCCTGGATTTGAAAGGGCTGGCTGACGGGCGACAAATGTCGACGGCATGAGTTCTTCGAACAGGTTGCGATACGGCACTGTTCCGATGATAACTTGCACTTTTCCTTCTATTTCATTGTGAAAGAATGTCGCCATTGTGACTGTCACCTGAGAATGGTGACATCGTGACATTTTCTTCGAATTGTTTTTAAAAAGTTTTTCTAAATTATTTTTTAAAACATACCACGAGGTAATACTGTAAAGAAATTATGCTTCCGCCGCCGAGATTCGTGGGTGGAATCGCTGGAATTTTGAGTCCTGCGCCGGGTTGCTGCGAATCCGAGTTCCATGTAATCGTCCGCTTACATTCGACCCCTGGGCCGCGCACCGTGGTCACCACCTTCCGTTCCGTTCTTTCGTGTCTCCTGGACGCTTCTCGATAAGTGGCAACCTGAATCACAGGTAAATAACAGGTGCAAAATTAGGTTAATTAGAGCCAAACAAGCCCTTCGAAAGAGGGGGCCCTTCAGGGACCCCTTCAAGTTCCTAGACCTGTAGTATCAATTCCAAGGGTCTTTTAAAAAAAATAACTTATTGAATAGCTCAAAACGAATTCGAACGAGAAATTGAAAATTGAATTTAAATTAGTAATTTACATGAACGAGTTGAAGGACAAGGGCCGAGACGCGGTTCGTACTTTCGTTGCGAGCGGACAAGCTGAATCGCACGGTGTCCCCGGGCACGAACCCTGATTTGTCTAAAGTTAGCTGAAATTCTACTGTTGCATTGTAGCAGCACAGGCAGCCCAGGATTGAGAACGAGTCGACGTCGGCCCTTTTGCTGACAGTAAGGGCCCTTGAGGCGTGTCCAAATAGGTTCAAGTCCAGAAAACCGTTGACAGTAAAGTAGGAGCTGACTTTTTGAGAAAATTTCCAGGGCCTCGTAATTGTGGCCCTTAAAAAGTACTGCACATTGCCATGGGCCCCTTGAAACGACGATGGGATCCCCGGAGGCAGCTGGATGTGAAACGGAAAAACGTTCTCACCGACCGGGAGAATTATATCCATATCTTGAGTTTCTAAAAATTTCAAACCGATTTTTTTAAAAATAAAATTGAGGTCAAAGGTCAAGGTCACCTTCTCCCAACAGGACTCTGTCGAACACGAAATAGGGTTCATTGGCATTGTAGCTCTTCGAAGTCTTTCCGCTCCGAACAGTCCAGTGCACTTCGGCTCGTCCCGAACAGCGTAGCTTGAGCGCTTTGTTAAAAAAAAACTTTTTTTTAATTTTTTTTAAAAAAATTTTTGAAAAAAAAAACTTTTATTTTTAGAAAACATACCTTTAATTTTCTTTGGCTTGCTGAGATGTATCAAAATTTTTCCCTGAACGGCTTGTCCAGCAAAATATGACGCATTTGGGTCGTCAAACACAATTTTGAACAACTTCATTTTTTTTTATATTTAAGCGTAGACGGAGCTGTTTTTGAGAAATGCTTTGTATATTTTAACTTTAAGTGGAAATGGCCTTGGTGAGTAGTTAACTCATCTTTTTTTAATTGGTCAACATCAAATATGACGAGTTTAATGGCCCGAACGGCTACATTGAGCAAAAGCTATTTTTACGAGCACTTAACCCACTTCTCTCTAAAAAAGAAAAAAAAATGCACTGGAAGAGAATCGCTGATCAGCGATTTTTACCATGGGCGTTTTTTTGTTTTGATTATTTCACGAATTCCTGACGTAAATAAGGAACAGCAGGGGCTCGAATCAATACCATTTATGTAAGGAACGCACACGCGCTGCCACGCACAACTCACCGTCTGCTCCTCCAGAAGGAAGTGCAATGATGCAGAAATGTTTTATGAAAGGCACTGTATACTGTATTTGACTCAATGGCCTAAAAAATACCAAAAAGGCCTAAAACACCTAAAAGGACTAAAATAGGCCAAAATAAACTAATAGCATTTTTGTGATAAAATAAAACCGCTGTGGAGAAAGTAGGCTTTCACTCAAAAGACGCTTTTGAATTTTATTTTAGAACAATAGTAATTCACATTTAAAAATGGAATCTCACTTCCTGTCATTATCGTTACCAGCTAAAAAAGAGCGGCAAATTCAAATCTACCTTTTTGCTTTCCGGCTCAGCTGATTTCTTCACTTCGGCTCTCCAGCCTTCTTTTCTTGTCACGCTCACATTTTGTTAATCAGTGATTTAATTTTTCAAGTAATTGACACTAACTTAATTAATTGAGATGTCAGCGATGGCCCTGGAAGTGGTGTCAAGTGTCAAGAGCTTTGGCGGATTCCAGAAGGTATATCGTCACTTTAGTCAAGAACTGCAATGTCCAATGCGATTCTCCGTGTACGAGCCACAAGGGGTAAAAGATGGGCAGCAATTCAACGTCCTCTTCTACCTGTCCGGTCTTACATGTACCGAAGAAAACTTCATAATCAAGTCAGGCTTCCAGAGGTATGCAGATGAGTTCAAGTTTATCGTGGTTGGACCGGATACGAGCCCACGTAAGGCTTTACGCGAAGGAATTGATAACGCCGATAATCAATTGGCCATGACGATAATCAATTGAATTTTGATTGGCTCTTGTCAGGTGGGGTAGACCTTCCCGGAATCAAGGATGAATGGAACTTTGGAGAAGGGGCAGGGGCTTATGTTGGTAAAGTTGACAATGTAAAAAGCTGAAAGACAAAATTTGGATTTATTAACCGTGTGTGTGTTTCAGATGCAATCGAAGAGCCCTGGTCCAAGCATTTTCGTATGTATTCATACGTTGTCAAAGAACTCTATGAACTGATTCTGAGCAGCTTTCCTACAACGGGCCGTGTTGGCATTTTCGGACACAGGTGAGTATGCTATGATTAGTGGACAGTCGAAGGTGCGTTAGCAAGCTAGTACCTCCTTTGGGACTGTCCCAAGACTCTTGGGATAGTCCCAATCTCCCAGGCATTGTGTGCAACTGTCCCAAGAGACATTGGGAGAAATTCAAGTAAGGTATTTCTTACTTAAGACTATTTTACAACACTGTCTCTTGTTTAGCATGGGAGGACATGGTGCAATAACATTGGGACTCCGCAATCCGAATTTATTCCAATCAATTTCCGCCCTTGCTCCAATAACGAACCCAATTAATACTTCATGGGGGAAGGATATCGCATTTAAGCGTTATTTAGGTGATGAAAACAAAGTTATGTGGAGCCTGTACGACTCGTGTGCCGTGGCAGAAACCTACAATGGTCCCCACCGTGAAATCTTAGTCGATCAGGTACCTCACTTGTTTTAAAAGAAAAATCTAAAAAGGAATTCATTTTAATTTACGAATGCAATATTTTTCTAGGGTTTGGCCGATGAGTTCATAAATGACATTCTTCTTCCCGAGAACTTGAGAACTGCCGTTGAAAAGAACCCAGACAAGTTGGGATTAACCTTGAGATTACATGAAGGCTACAATCACTCATACTTCTTCGTCTCCACGTTTATCCGTGATCACTTTGAACATCATGCCAAAATACTCAACTGACTTTCCGTTCTTGAGCCATTGACAAAAACGCACTGACAATACAAAAAAAATGACGAGTAATAGTGCTTTGTCGTAACATCTGCTGCTAATAAATACTACGGAATATTCCACGGTAGAGAGTTTGCTCGAATAAATTCTTTATCAGAAATCATATAAACAAGTATAATTAATTGAATACTTAAGTTACATCATCATTTTACTGGAAGTAGCAAATCAAGGAAAGAGGAGCACCTGACTCGAACGAAAAGGACAAAGTCATTAAAATTCCTAATCTGACGGTCTGCGTCTGCGTCGAAACTGGCTCAATCCAACCACGAAACTACCAGAAATTGGCGGAAGGTTGAGGTTGTAACCTGAAAATGGCGGAAGCTCTTGACAGATTTGAACGCTGGGAAAACGGCTTTTGAAGGGTTGGAGGACGTGTTCTGGAAACGGATTCATGATGTGAGCGATTATTTTCTCCAGCTTGGCACATCTACTTGCTACGAGGTGAAGGAAGCCATAGGTTCCAGGCTCATATAAACTGGCGCCGCTGATGTCCAGAATCTTTATTTTAAACAAATTAAAAGACATTAATACGTTAAAAAACTTTTAAACTAAAATGTTAAACAACTTTAAAATCAAGATACACTTGTTTTGTGGCTTACGCGTAGATTTGGGTAGCTGCCACCAAAGTAGGCAATGGTTCTAGCCGTAATACTTCTGCTCTCTTCCACGGTTTGGTACTTTCCAACGTAGAGTTCTTCCAGTGTCAAAATCATGCGTAGTGACTGAAAGTCACTGTCACGAAGGTCGGTATTATTCAAATTCAAAACCTAATATGACGAAAACAGAAAAAAAAGGTATTTAGTAGTAAGGGTACTTCAAAGGCTACACCAACACAACACAACCCATTACAAAATTGTGGTAGGGTACTGTAAGGGTAGGGTGGCACCAATAGAAAAATGTGCAGAGTACTTCAAGGCACCAGATACAAAATTGTAACATTTACAATTACCTTAAGTTTCAAGAATCCGTTACGTGCAGCGAGAGCTGTATAGGGCACAGAATCTCCAACATTGGAACAACCCTCCAAATCGAGTGCTGTGAGTTCAGGACATTTGCTAATTGCCAGAAGAGCGTGATTCGTTACCCAGGTACAGTATTTGAGAATCAGATATTCTAGTTGCGTGAAGTGGTCACACATACCCTGCAAAAATAAACCAAAAAGTCAACAGTGTTTTTTTTTCTCAAAAATTCGAAACAGTTATATAATAATAGTTGTTCCATAAATTCCGATTCGATTAACGAGAAGCCTTTTACCTTGAACCACTGTGTCTCCTCCACAACGTGCGTGATATGCGTTCCAGTCAAATCCAGTACTTTGAGAGTATCGGGAAACATCGTTACCCTCTTGAACAGCGTTCCGTCCAGCGTCTGTCGAAGGAGGTGCAAATGCGTTAGCGCTTGAGGAGCCCTGTGAGGATGCAAGGAGTAGCGCGGGTTAATGCTGAGGAGTAAGGACGGAGAAAGACTAGATCGAGATCCACGGTTCGGATAATTTTGAGATGAGAGTGAAAGGACGCTGGTGGAAGGGTTGATGCAGCGACGGAAAACGGTTTTCATCGTTTCAAAGTCATCCGGTGGATTGACGACGTTGATCATGAGTCGCCTGTCCACGCAGAGGCGTTTGAGCCGTTGACATGTTCTGAAAAAGTTGAATTCGAAAAGTCGACTAATCATCCATTAATCAATCAATCAATGAAGAAATCAAACTTATAGGTAGAGTACCTGGAGGCTGAGATTAGATCGCTGGTGGAGAGGGACTGCAATATCATCAGCAGAACCTCATCGGACAAGTTTAGCAGCTTACATTCCACCAATTCGAACATGATTGACTCAATTAATCTTTAATCGCTTTAGCCGAGCACGATCAATTGACAGAGCCGAGTATACTTGAGCCGTGTTTGCGAATTTACGAAGGTCAAGTCCGCCAAGAGAAGCCTGTCAATCACCTGCTTGAAAATAAAAAGATTCGGTCACAGCGGAAGCACAAGGAAGGTCACGTCGAGGTCTTGTAAAGTGGACATGACATCGACCTGACAATGTCAATGACTAAAAAGTTGTCTTAAAATTGTACTAATTTGGCAAACTAATGGTTTACCTGTTATTCACTTTGCAGTTAATCACAATTGGCGATATTCCCTGGATCCAATTCCCACGATTAATCACAATTTTCCTGAATCAATTAATAAACAACAAATATCGATATCCGAAATCCAATTACCGAAGTTTCTCTTTTTCAACTGACTCTGTGAAGCGCTTCCCTAATCTCTCGATAAGAAGATTCCTCCCGCCTCATGAGCAGGGTTGTAAATCCATTTTTTTTTTATTAAAGTAATAAGTAAAAATGTAGTTGGACAAGATAATCTCTAATTGTTAGTTTTATTAAACTTTAGCAGCGCTCCTTCATATGATTTAAAATTAAATTAAATTTTGGCATATTAAATAGTGCAAATAAATGAAATAATAAATAGAAGCGAAAGTGCAAAGGACTTTCTGTCCAGTTGACGCACATACAAGGGATACGGAATCCATTTGTGAAGTGAGCGAGAGGCTCTCTCCCCACCTCCTGAATGCGGACCATTCACCACCTCTGCATTTTAATATTATTTTATTTTTATTAAAAGATTGCTTTCAGACTTCACGTCCATGAGGCTTCTAGGAATTTTTCTAAAACCATCATATTTTTTCGTTTCCTGAAAAACTAGGATTTGACTTTGAAAGGTCATTTCCGGGTCAAGAGGGGCTCTGGGGTTATTTTAACATCGTGACTTTTTTCGTTTCATGCAAAAGTAGGGTTTGACCTTAAAAGGTCATTTTGAGGGCATGGAGTCATTTTGGGGGTCATTGGAGGGTCACAGAGAGAAAAGTGTCCTATACAAATGTTGTTCTCCTAAATAAAAGTAGCAATTTTTGTAAAGGTAATTTTCCACGTTGTCATAGAATGATATCTTAGACCTTGACCACCAAGGGGGCCACTTCCGGTTAAACTAAAATCAACCTATTATTAATTAGCTTGAATTAATTTTAGTGTTACAACTCACAACCCTGTCTGATGCTGAGTCTGGGTTTTAGGGCCATTATAATGTTTGCGCATGCGCACTGTCTTTGTTGCTGTTTCCAAGATGAGCAAGAAAGAATTTTTCTATACACAAAGTGCATTCCGCATTTGGAGAGAAGCACTTGAGGAGAGGTGCTCAGCCTAAGCTAATCACAAGCATTAATCGTTAATCGACATAGCACAACTTACACTCAATTAACTGTCAACACCTTGGGACAGCATACCCTCAATACCACGCTCATCCCCACAAATCACAACTAATCGTTAATCACCCCCATAAACCGTAAAACTCGTTTCCGTTACTCATTGTTTGGAAATTGAAACCGCCTGGAACAAAAATCAGTTAACTTCCTAATGTGCTTGCTGTGTTAATCGTGCTCCTAATTGACTTCAACATTCGAAACCCTTTTTGCAGTCATCGTCCCTGGACGTCAATTGCATCGATAGGGCACTTGAGAAATCGCTGATTCGCTGATGCGTTCCCTTGTGAATTCCTAGATGTCAACAATGACAGCGAGAATCTCGAAATAGGAAGTCATCTAGTCATCTCTATCAAGGATGCGAACAACGACCTTTGACCTTGTCATCTGCTTTTGCCATTGTTGATGAGAAGCTAAGCATAGAAGTAGCAGCTGAATCGTTGACAGGCCTCTTTTGACAGTCGATAAACCAGAATCCACTCCAAAAATCCAGAAACCATTTTTAAAGGGAACGGGGAAGTAGTTTCAGCGTTAGAAGGCTGTCTTGTCAGTGTTGAGACAAGGAAACTGGGACACCAAATACTGATAAGCCACTAATCTATCCTGCTCTTTAAATTGACGTGTGTCGCAGTGCATAGTGCCTAATTACTGCTATGTAACTCCAATCTCGAATTTGTGGCTAAGGAAAAGTGAAAAGTTAAAAAAAGGAGCTGTAATAACTTCCATTCGCCTGGTGTCTTTCTTCCTCGGAAACGCCTGTGACACATCAAGAATCATTACAATTCCCAGAATATCTGCTCGATTCCATTCAATTATCAATCAAAAGTTAACTTTAGAATTATTGAAGACACTTCAAATTGCTGTCCTACCGTCGAGCAGTTGACCCTTCGTCAGTCATGGGTCAGTTTGACCCGAAGGACATGGACGGGAACCATCAACCGAACGTCGCTGGACAGAGTGTCATTGGCTCCCCCACCGCGGACACTGCCTCCATTCCAGTCAAATACGGAGAACTCATTGTCCTTGGGTACGTGACATAACAAACAAAGTACCTAAGCATTTGGCATCAATAATTAGATCAAACCACCGGATTTCCACACCTGGCCTCTTTTGTGTCGAAAGGGAAAAACAAGCCAAAAGAATCGTTGTTTCCTTTGTTGTAAAACTACAAAGAAGAAAAAACGCTTTTATTTCTACAACGAGTCCTCTTTTGTTTCAGAGCAGCGCTTTTCGCAATTATTTTCAGATCCAGCTCAATTTAATATTGCTTTTTCGTAGATACTAGCCTAATGGATTTGGCAATTATGCTTTTATCGCTTTCAGCCCTGCGAAATAGCTTTTTAGAAGGCACCGCCTTAAATCTACGGTAAACCGTAGAGGTGGTGCAATATCGTTTTCAATTAACCTTGTCTCGCTCGCGCTTTGTACAAAAGTTTTGTTGAAGCGAATTATTAATCTGATAGTACGTTGTTGGCCTAAATGCATTTTTTTTTGTCTTCATTTTTAGCATGTGCGCGGCCCAATGCTCACTTTTTCGCTGTTTGGCAAATATGAAAGTTTAGTCGAGATGATAAAAGTTTTGCTAATTTCTATTCTTCCCGTTCTACTCCACCTACCATTTACACATTTGGTAATTCAGCACCAGGAGCCATGGCACGCTATGGCCCGCAAGCACAGCAAATTTCTGTAAAGATCCAAAAACTTGCGCAATGCGAGTGAGTATTAGTCAATTTCAAATCACAAAATGTCAATTATACTATTATTTTATTAGCGATTTTCTACAATTCTTTGCAATTCGAAAAAAGGCGAGAGAGAGAATCGCCCGATGAATTAGGAGCTGGTTTCTTGTTTTTGACACTCGGGGTGTTTCCCCTTGACCTAATTTGTTGACTCGCCGAAATTTTCGGCAAGATTTAATGAATTGGCCGACTTCGACACCAAGTTTCTAAAGGTCACAGCAGAAGGTCATTCGAAGAACTTGAACTTGGAAGTTTGCGTCGAAAAGAAAGAAGTTTTGGGAAAAGTTGTGTTGAATTGTGGAGACCGAGACCCTTTTCGCGAACCGTTACTTTTACTACCATTGAATTGTTCATGTGAAACGACCAGAACCATTTTTGAATGGTTCAGAGGTCAGAAAGGCAAATAGAAATAAATCTTGAATTCTCGAATGAACGGAAATCAGGAAAGTATTTGGGAAACAAGCGTCTTGAGTCATTAGTTGTCAATTTTCCGTTTTTTTTTTCGCCCTTTCCGCCATGCTTGAATGGTTCTTTAAGTGGAACACAAGTGAAGTGAGGGAAGCGTTACTGAGCATCGAGCATGCTTAAGATTAGACTTAGGAAATGTTGTCGTGTCACTTTGGCTAATTGGCCGAAGCCAAGTCTTGTCACTAATTGCCTCTCCTATGGTTTCAGGTACAATGGATTTCTGCCACAAGGTGACAAAGGTCGCCGAAGGTCGAAATTCCTCTTGTCACGGCGTGAGAAGCCCAACGGGATTCGTCGCTACAAGCACTACGTCGTGGACACGCCGCACACCTCCAAGGCCGTTCTCGACACCACGGTCCACTCCATTTCCTACACGCTCTCCCGGAATCAGGCCGTGGTCGTCGAGTACGTCGCCGACGAAGAGACTGACATGTTCCAGGTAAGAAACACTCAAGAAATGCGTAAGAACACGTTACTTAATATCGAGGAAATCGCTGAACGCTGAAAGTACTTTTTGTTGGAAACGGTGCGGGCGAAAATGTGATTTTTTTTAAGTTATAATAAAGATCGAGTGTTTTAGATTTGTGGGTGATATGTTTTTTTTTTAATTTGTGACATGAAATGGTTTTTTTTTTCGTTGCCGGAAACGTCAGCCTAAATAAAACGTTAAAGACAAACTGTTAATCGAATCCGTTCTTTTTCCTCTTTCAAAATTTCCTTGAGTTTCAACTCTTGACACTTTTTGATGTTTTTGAATTCATAAGCGCTATTCAGAATGATTCTCATTCTCGATTTTCTTGAGAGCCTAAAAATTCGTATTTGCATGCGGGTTGTACTGTTACACTTAATTTTTTCTTGGTATTTTTAATGAGAAACAGGATGATGAAAGCGGAGCTTTTGAAGAGATGACATTTAGAAAATTCTCTTTGAAATGTGAACTTAATTCAAACTTAAGAAATCGTCACAACTTCTAAAAAGCGAATGTTCTAATTTGACATCTGCTTCTCAATTTGATTATGTCAAAAGTAAATGCGTCATAAAATCATATCAGAGTGTTTCGTGTGATTACAAAACTGGCATATATACCTTATGGTCATTTGCTAAAAAATTAAGATTTTTAAAGTATACGAAGTGCGATTCTTCGAACCTGAGAGGAGGAAATAGTCAACTTTATTATAACCTCAAATTCAACCTTACAACCTTAAATTCGGCAAATGACCGCAGGGTAGTTAGTAATTTTCTCTCGTTTGGGTGATTATGGTAATTTTAGATACTGACAGTCATGTTTCTTTGCATTTCCAGATTGGGCGATCTTCAGAAGTGCCGATTGACTTTGTAGTGATGGACACGGTGGCGGGTGACAAGTCAGGGGGCGTTGACAAGTCCATGCAGTCAACCATCTCCAGATTTGCATGTCGCATTCTGGTGGACCGGAAACCACCCTACACGGCCCGTGTCTTTGCAGCTGGATTCGACTCGTCAAGGAACATCTTCCTGGGGGTGAGTACCTCGTCATTGTCAGTGTGTCATTCATGCAAATTAGACTCGACTAGCAGCTGCTCGACCACATTGGGACTTAGCGGCGCACGATGCTTAGCTTAAGCATAATTGGTCTTCAGCAGAGTGACAGACAGGGGTAGAGAACGACAAATAATTGTTTCAGACATTTGAGAAGGATTGGGGTCAGTGTGGTCCAACGCTGAAACTCAAATTCAGCGCCTCAAATCAATCTAAATTTCTAAATCTCTGTGTTTTCGCTGTCGCTGGATTTGTTGTTATAAATATTTGAGTTTACTTAAGGATGACTTGACCTTTGACATTTTGAAGAGGAGAAAAGTAAAAAGGTACTCGAGAGCCCGTATCGTAGTCTTTTGTCAAAGGGTTGGAGATGTGCGCCGTCTTTGGAGTAGAGGCCACCGATAATATTTGCATAGAAATTTGGAGCACCATTTCCGTTCACCGTTACGGAAAAAAAGAAGATTTTTTTTTCCTTTCATGCCAAGGAAATGGAAACAGTCGAAAGAAAAAGGGCATTTTTTTAATATATTATTTTATATCGGTTTTTCTTTTGGCAATAACTTGGGTACAAAAATTGAATTTTGAAAAATTCAATCTCTCTTTTTTTTCAAAAGTTATCAAGATTTTTTTTTCACTTGAAGCTAGAACTTTTGAAGAACCTATTTATTTTCCTTGGACGAACGATAAGGAAATGATGGAATGACAAGTGTTTCGGTATCGTTTAATAAAATTGAGCTAGGAATCGAACGCGCGCTATTTTTAGAAGTATTTTGAGAAGAGCGTTTAGAAGCCTCTTTTATTATTCTTTTATCTCGCTTTAGAGGGAAGTGTCGTGCTGTCGTCAATCGATTTTGCAAACTAATACCGTCATGATAACGGTCTTTTTCCTTCTTGCTTTTGTAGTGTTAATTAAATTAGTTAAATTAGTGAAAGAGAGAGAGACGTAAATTGATTCGAGAATGGGTTTCTTTGAAGTCCCCTGTTCGCGGCCCGGCTCATTTTTTTCTTCGCTAATGAAATTTTTTCTCCCTTTGTTGTTTTTTAAAACAAAAGGTTTCCGCTGCTAAAGGAGTTAAATGAGGATTTCAAGGCGCAGAGCACGAGCGTCCCTGATTATTTTCGACTCAAGAACAAACTTTTGATGTACAACTTTTGCTTTTAAAAAAAAGAGAACCTAGTTTTATGGTTTTGGGTTTTCCTAAACCGTGGTCACCTACTAACTTGTAAATGTAAATTTAGTGTCTTGTCAGCATTTCCTCTTTGACAACTTTCGTAATTCTGCATGACTCTCGGAAATGAAGTGGAGAAAAATGAGTTTCAAAATTTTGAGTTTAGGAGATGACCACACGGTATTTACGTGCTGGGAACATTGAGTGGAGAATGGATTGGATATTGGCTTTGGTTTTCGTTCTGTGTGTTTTTGTCGATGTTAGTAACTCATTTTTAAAGTGGGGCAGAGATGAAGGGGTCCTTGAAAAGTGGGTGTGGGCCCTTTGCCTTTGGCTGGAGAAAGTGGAGAAAGTAGGGCAAATGGTTCAACTAATCTATCGATCCCATTTCCTCCCTTTTACAAAAACTTTCTCTTCTCTAACTTCCACGTTACGATGAAAAGGGCCCTTGTCTCCATTACGCTGTTCTGAACACCGTTGATTTGAATTACTAGAGTGTAAATAAATGGTAGATTTAGTTAAATTAGGCTGCCCTGAAACGGCGCACCGTTTCCGGAAGGGAGCTGGAACGGCGACCGTGGAAGGAAAAGCGGTGCTGAGCGTTTTGAATCTGTAAGTCACATGCAGAGCGTTTCATGAGTGACGGGGAAACGGGGAGAGTTCGGTTCGACGTTTCAAAAAAATATATTAGTTTCTCAAAGTTGCAGAAGAACAGATTTTGAACAGTCACAATTGCAGTTTAGTTTTTTTTTTTTTATAATTATTTAAAAAACCAAACAAGCCCGTCCTAGGAGGGCCCCTCGGGGATGTCAAATTAGGTTTGTCTAAAAAACTTTTCAGTCTTTCTTTTTTTATACGGGTCTTCTCCGATAAGTGTATACGTACATTATGCACCACAAAGAGATTTTTCATTTTGAATAAATTGTTATGAAACGCTCTGTATACTTGTCCGGATATTAAAAAGCCGTGCTTTTTCCTTGTTTTGTTTGACTGCAGTTGGTGTTTATTGGAAGGAGGCCAATTGGCCGTTAGGAGAGGAAGTGCGTGTCTTCCTTGGAAATGTTCCTTGTAATTCGGATATATTAAACTTTTTATTTGAAAATTATACGTAAATTCGCGTCATTTCCGGTTGTAGAAATGGCAGACGGAGAATTATGCGAACGGTTTTGTCGCCGGGAGGCTGAGAAGCTGGAGCAGATGTTGCAACGACTGTCGCTGAATGTCGTCATATGAATTCAATTTTCTTGAAGAAAAAAAATGTGGAAATGATTTTTTTTTAGTTTGAGAAGGAGTCGCTACTCGCTAAAATAGTTTGTATTTTAGAGTTCGAAAGGGTTTGAATTAGAATTTCATGAATGAAATTAGAGCTCTAATCTCTTGATTCACATAAAAGTGAAATTTTTTCTTGTATGAATAAGAGGAGAGATGAGAAGTTGGATTTTGTAGTATAAATGGCTGGAGAAAGGGAATTGGGATTGGTAATGACTGGAAAGTGTAATTTATTAGGATGAAAAGACCTTGAAAAGGATTTTTTGATGTATTCTTGTCACGGTAACTTCAAAATCATGTTTCTTCAATGGAGGAGCAGCGATACTGCGCAAAACGTTTATTCTTGTAAAAAACGGTTTTTGTATTCGCAGCGCTTTTTCTTGAGGAGATTCCTTACCGCTTCGTTTACTCCCAAAGATCCCTTTCTTCTGCAAAAGAGAGTTTTGTCATCTTGTTGAGATTTTAGAAGAGAGTAATTGATTCTCACATTTTTCATGCTCGATTTACTTTTGTGTAAGAAATCGAGGAAATGGATACGGGAGAACAGAGCGTTGATTTTTTAACGTTAGGAACGGAACTGTGTTTTTTTTTTTTTTCAAATTCCGACGAATTCCGTTATTCCATATTTCCTGCCAAAAATCACAAATACAGTGACATTTATTTTGCGTTAAAATTAGTGACATTTTAGCGTTAAAGTGTGTTCAGCATTTGCGTTATAAGATGTGCAACATTTGCGCTAAAATATGTGGAGCATTTATTTTCGCTTAAAATTAGCATGTCGGCGCTGAAAGACGGTTGAAGATCGAGGATATTACAAATTAAAGTGTCAATTCTGTTTCAAGCACTTTTTGGTGGTTAAAAATCGCTCGGTTGTTTTGGAAGGCGATGTTTTTGGAGAAAGCAATTTGCGGAGCCCGAAAGTTTTGAATGGTTTTATGACGAATGAAATTGAGTAAAGAATGTGATGCCTTTTGTGAGGAGGAGTGATTGGACTTCCGCTGCAGCGAGCGAACGTGGAAGCAAGCGCTGAGCGCTGCGCTGGGTTTAGAATCCTAATTACATGGAAAGGGATAAAGGTTCTCTGGAAAGGAGATTAGTGTCCAGGGAGAAGGAGCTTATGCAAATTAGATCTCTGGAGTCGTTGACCTTTTGACCTCTCGCTCACTCGTCCTTGTCGCTGGTCAACTGTCAATGTGGCTACGAACTGTCAACGTTAGGTTTTAGCAGCGTTTTTGGAGTCATTGCACTGTGACAAGGAGATTTTTTAAAAGTAGAACCATGATAAAAGACGCGTTTTTTTTTGCATAAAAACAGTTTTATTTAACTTTCCGTTGTTTTACTCGAGGAAGCATCGCTCACTGTTTTAGTGAGTTGCAGTTACTGAGACGGAGTAAATTAAAATAATTTAATTTTAATTTTATCATGAATTATTTATAATTTTATTTTTTTATTGTAATTTGTTGTTATTTGAAGTTGCTTGTTGTTTTGTTTTTCAGGAGAAAGCGAGTAAATGGGAAGAGGGAGGAGTGATCGATGGCCTTACGACCAATGGGATTCTCCTATTGCACTTGAAGGGACCCTTCATCGGGGGGACTTCGAAGGTGCTTCCGTGGCGAGAAGTGTCTGTAAATGGTGGCCTCTACACGATGCGAGAGTCACGCTCGGCTCCGCAAAAAGGGTCCAAAGTGGACTTGGAGACGAACGTCCTTGAGGATGGGTCTATGATTGACCTTTGTGGTAAGCTGTAGGGCAGAATTATTAGCAGTGGCTTTACTTTTTTTCTAGAAATCAATGACTGAACGCTGATTAGAATCGCTGAATCGCTGAAATAAAAGTCAAAGAAAAAGAAAAAAAAATCCTAACACAAAATAAAAAAAAAGTATCTAGTAATGAGGATGAATGAGATTGTAGAAAGCAAAAAATGAAATCGACTCTTAAAAATTCAAGTGAAGGTGACATTTTCTTTTTGTGATCTTATTAGGAGTGACGCTGCTCTGGAGGTCGGGACAAGGCCTTGAGAAATCCCCGGTATGAAATCTAGACTAGAAATCGCGTGTGACAAGGGATCGCTTTGTGACAAGAAATCGCTTGTGGAGTGAGATTGGGATGATGGTAATTTGATATGGACTGTCTTTTCAGATCAAGCGAGACCTGGAGATGATGCTGGATAAGTTGAATGCGGGGCGGCCGCAGTGCCCTGTGGGTTTGAATACGCTTGTAGTTGGAAGGAAGACCAATTCCCTCGACAGAGAGCCATTCGTCTATCTCAAGTGGGTTAATCAAAATAATTGAGAATTGAATAGAGGTATTAAAGAAACAACTAATGAGTCTATGACATGAAACAGATGTGGCCATGTCCATGGTCTCGAGTGCCACAACTGGGGTCATAAGAAGGGCGGAGCGGCGGAGTCAAAGGAGCGGATATGTCCACTGTGTTCCACGGTGGGGCTTTTCGTGGCTCTGTCCATGTCCTACGAGCCTGGTGGTAAGGATGTCACTTCATCGAAAAACCTTATTTTGCCAATACTACTTTCCTTGTTTCGTCGCCTTGCGGTATTATTAACTTTTCAAATCGCTGAATGTTTTACTCTTTTTACAACTTTGTCTTCACATGGAAGGTAGACGCTTAAAGCGCCATGCTGAGGAATGAAAATTTACATTTTGTGTTTTCTACGTTGTAGTCAGCGTTTGTTTTGTTGAAAATAGTATCCTTCGTGTCTTGAAATTATGCTGTTAGGAGAATAAAGCCTCTTAGAAGTTAACGAACATTATTATTTTATTTCAGTGTACACGGACTGTGGACCGCTCACGCACGCTTTCTTTCCGTGTGGCCACATGGCCTCCGAGAAAACAGCCACGTAAGACCACTTTAACCTAAAACCTCAAAAGATACCTAAATGAGTAATATACCTAAAAGATACCTAAAAGTCAACATGGAAAAGCAAAGAGCAACCTCGAACGCTGAACGCTGCAACTTTGACTCATGCAATATTACAACATTTGAGCTTGAGGATTATAATTCTAATTTACCAAATGAGTTTCGGAGGAGCTTTTAAATTAAATTAATGAAATTGAGTTGGAGTACAGCTTCAAAAAGCTTATAAATAGTCAGATTTGGGATTTCAGCGATTTCGTTCTTGAGTTTTCAAACAGTTGCTTGGCAATTGTAGAAAAAGCTCGTTTTTGTAGCCTTTTCCAAAATAGCAATTCTCTGAAATGATTAATTTAATAAAGATCATTAACTTGAAAGAAAGGTTAATTGTTGACTGACAACAGGGAATTGTGGAGGTTGTTTCAATATTTGAAGTTTGGCTGAAAGTCAATGAATATCTGACTTTTATGACTTGTGTGACTTGACAGGTACTGGGCAAACATGCCGATTCCGCATGGAACGAAGGGTCTTCAGGCCGAGTGTCCATTTTGTGCCACGCCCCTTGAGGGACAGCTCGGATACGTCAGACTCATTTTCCAGGACAACGTTGACTGAACTGTACAACAAATTAGGCTTAGGGAAAACTCACATTGGCCCACAGAACACATTGTATACTTACGAAGAAAGGATCCAGGAAGAAGAGGAGGACAACGCCATGATTTCAAAACACTTTTTCTGAAGAACGTACCGTGTGATCGTCTACTAGCTTAGAAATTTTAAATTTTTTCCATCCTCCAATTTATATGGAAATTTCCCTTTGGGAGGCAGAAAAGCTGAAGTGGAGAATTGTTTCTATTCAAAATTTATGTAATGAGGAGATGACCACACGGTAGTTGAAGAAGAGGCGATGAACGTTAATTGAAAGGAAAGCGATATGTTGGGCGGTTATATAGCGTTGACACACTGTGATAACGATAATGGCAAGCTACTTCCTTCGTAAAAACTACTTTTTAGTTTACGTCTAATAATTATAATTACTTTAGTAATAATTAATTAGAATTAATAATTAATTAGCGCAGTTTTTCGCTTAACCTTAACTGTAATTTGCTGTTAATTTTGCGTTAACTTAACTTTCTGTCGGTTATGTATTCAGTTATTGCTTTATAATTTTTTTGGAGTTTTTTTTTTCGGCAAAACTTAACTGTAAAGTTTCCGCGTGACATAAAGGGGCAGAATGTCACAGAGTGCATGCGTAGCGTTTCGAAAAAAGTTTCATTCCTGTAAAATGGGACCCTGCTTTTGGCTTAGATGATAATTTAGAATTTAAGAAAAACAAAAACGTAAAAGTTAAAAATTCAAAAAAGCGTTGAGTACAAAGTGCGTGACAAAAGTTCTCGATGATGTTGTGAACTGATGAAAAATATTTGTTAGTTGAGTAATAGTTTTTTTCTTCTTCGTGAAAACTGAAAAGGGAAATTTTGAAAAAGTCAGAATGAGGTAATTTGAGGTAAAAGAAAATGTGTAAAAAATTTAAGGTTGAACCTAAAGTATATTTTTGGGAAGGTAAAGCAAAATATTGTGGGGGAATCGTTATTTATTATTTGAAAAAGAGGCGGGTTGAAATTACCAAAGATGGAAAAGGGACAACTGAATTTTTTTCTTCTGTTTGTTTTTTTAAGTAATCAAATTGTGGGAGAGTATTTTATATCATTTGCTGCGGCTACTCATTACAATTATCAAAGGGTTTAACTGCCTAAAGTTAAATTTAATTGAAGTTTAAATAACTTAAGTTTAATTATTTAAGTTGTAGAATATTAGTTAGTGAAAACGTTGATTTAAACTAAAAGTTGTCGAAACTGCGCTAAAAATAAAAAGATTTACGAGGAAAAGTAGAGCGGGAGTAGTGTAATTTAGAAATTTCAAAAGTCCATTAAGGCGTTGTTTTTAGAAAATGGTAGCAAATCTGTTAAGTGAAGAAATTGCAGATTTAGCAATAATTAAGCGTTGATCCCTAATTTGTTGATCTTTAAAAAGGGGGGTCTTAAAAAAAAGAGGACTTAATGGTGTTAATGCTCTTTTTCAAAACACTTTAAATCTGATTGGATGATTTAACAAAGGAGCGCGTGCGTTGAGTGGCATTGAACTTTCCAACGCTGCAAATTTGTTGCCCGCAATCTTGAAATCCTTCTGCAATTTATTTCAGATGAGGATTTATTTCGAAATGAGGATTTTGGTATTTGAAATAAGGATTTTGTTATTTGAAAGGCGGATTATTTGGGAAATTGTTGAGAGTTGAGATGGGATTTAGGAAGGTTTAGAAACTGTTTGTAAATGAGAATGAGGCCCCTTTTGATTTCTTCTTTAGAATTTGCTCGCTAATTCGCTCGATCCTTTCTCAAGTGACAATTGACAAAGTGACATTGGCCATGTCGTCCTTTCTCTTTTGTTCGACATCCTAGGATCCGCATCACACCTCTTGGCCATTGAGCCGTTTTGACATCGAACCATGTCAACTCGAAACAAATTGGACTTGTGACGATCAATGGAATCTGGGCCTCTCATTTTCTGTCAACGGTCAACGCTCGCCGCGAAGAGTCAGTTGTGGTGGAGATGTCAGACTGGGATAGGGCGGATGTGTTAGGGTCATTTTGAGGATATCCTCAAAAGCACCATTTTGACATCGATGCGCCTCGGAAAGGAATTAACATATTGTTTCAAGCGTAATTTGCCTGAAAATTTTCCATGATTTTATGAGGACTCATTTTGCATGAATTCTTCCCGTTAAGGCTAAGTTAGGCAAAGGAGCCTTTCTTTAATGGGGGACCCTTAAAGAAGGGTATTTGAGTTTTCGAACAAAGCTTTAAAAAACGACTCAAAATTGAGTAATGTAATTTGTAATTGAGTTACAAAAGTAATGTTTTCCAAAAAAATGTATTTTTTTTAAATTAGGATCATTTGAGGTCTCAAAAACTCTTGCCTAAGGATATGAGGAATGTTGAGGAGGTTGAGTGACGGGGTTTTTTGAAGGACCAATCAGAGAAAGTTTCACCCAAAATTCAAAAAAGCTTGTTTGAGTAAGGAAGTGCCTCGTGGGAACGATTTTGATGATAAATTTCGACTTTGAATTTGACTAATTAATGAGGACATGGGAAGTAGATGTGCAAATGATGACCTTTGAGGTCCTCGTGAGGACTTGAAGTCCTCGTGGAGGACTTGAGGTTGAGTGCTATTTTGATATTTGAGGAGTGTTGATTGAGTGAGGAGTGCTCCCTGCGTGGCTGTGGACGTATTGCGTGCAGAAGTGCATGGCGACGTGCTGCGGCGACTGCTCTGTGGGTGGGAGTTGGGGTGAATTAGCACTAAAGACCTTTAGGAAGAAGATGAATTGTGATGCAACAAAGGAAAGTTGCGAAAATTTGGAGAGCTCTAAATATAAAAGACATTGCGCCGCCCTGGCCCCGCCGAGAGTCGAGCGTGGGACGTCGAAGGAAAATAATCGAAAAATTGTGTCCTCAAAATTTGAAAAGTGAACTTGAATTGAAAAGGCGATTAGAAATTGCGCGGTGAAAAAAAAAATGAGGACGACGACGGTAGTTGTGCTCTCCATTCTGCTGCTTGTGCTCAGTGTCCACCAATCAGAAGCCACCTTCAGTTTCCTCACCAGTATGTTCAACAGTATTCGATCCTCACTGACGCCCGTCAATCCGCAGGACACGAGTGACGGGAGGTTTGCAAAGTTCAATGGACCCGTCAAGGGCCTCCCGGAAGGTCACGGAGGAGGTCAATTCGGTAAGGGTCACTTGAGCAATTTACTCAAAGTACTCAAGTCCTCAATTTTCTGTTAGAAGTACTCAAATTGCTCATTTTGGAGCAAAGAGTACTTAAAATGACTCTTTAAAATAAGCACTTGGTTCATTTTCGGCAAAAAAAAAAGTACTCAATTCCATTTTCTAGCTTATCATCAATTTGCACTTCTTTTTTTTTTTGCCAAAGAAATACTCCAATTGCGTATTTTCGGTTCATTTCTATTTTCTAAGAAATACTCGAAATGCAAATTATTAATACTCATTTTCGCCTAAAAATACTCAAGTTGCGAATTTTTGGTTAGAAATCCTGAAATTGCTCATTTTAGGCTTAGAATTACTCAAATTAACTTATTTTTTCCTTAAGTACTCGAATTGCTAATTTCCCTCAAAAAGTAGAAAACGTTGCAAAATGTTGCTGAAATTTTCGAAATAAGTACCCCGTGATCTGTTTACAAAATTTTTTAACATCTAAAAGTTACAAAAAGTTTCATGTTTGGCATGTCGCAAGAATTCTTAGTTTTGAAGAAAATTGTAGACTTATTTTTTTTAATAACTCTGAAAACAAATTTTGAAAAATATTTGTAAAAATTGTAAATGAAGCGGCGCATTACGCCACGACCATATTTAGACAACAAAAGTGGCACTTGTGAAGAGGTCGTTATCAATAATTTTCTTTTTTTGCAAATCATGCATTGCCAACAAATAATTAGAGCCCCATAACTTTGTCTTCGCACTTTAAAATTATGTAAGTTTTAGAAATTGCTTCTGATTCATGATAATGCATGCTTCATGAAGCCTGTCGATTTGGACCATCTTGGCACCGTGTGCCCTTAATTTGCGCTCCCTTGAGCAGAAAATTTGCGATAAACGGTTACGCAAAGGCAAATTTTTGCTCAAATTTTGAGTCATCAAAATTTGACCGGAAAGCTTTCAAGGTCTCCCTTCGGCTGAAATAATGGAAATAATTGAAATAATTGAATGTCACGTGCCCTTTGTTTTGCGCAACTTTAATTTGCCCCTAATTTAATTACATTGTAATCTCAAGATTACAGTTTTCTTTAATTGTAATCTGTAGATTATGGCGCAGAGCTCACGCCAAAATTGGAGATTTAACAATTGTCATCTCCGCAGAACAATGCGCCGCCTTCTCCTTGTCACCGCCTTTGTCTCAATTGAGTTCATTGAAATCAAGACGTCTCTCGATCGTCAATTGATTGTTTATTGTTATTGCAAAGCGTGAGGCAATGAGAGGTTTTTTTATGTTCAAACGACAGGTGAAAATGACGCAGGTGCGCCGCCGCGCTCACTTTCTAGTGGACATGGGGGTGGAAAATTAGCGAAGAAAAAATTATGCAGAGTTCTGCGCCACTAAAGTCGGGATTTCCCCATTCTGCCCCACAAACGCTAATGTCTTTTGTCTATTTTTAGGTGCTGCAGATTGTCTTCTCTGTCCTGAGGGCCAGTAATTAACTTAAGTCATCGAATTAACACACAACAAATCAATCACGGCCATGCGCAGAACAAGGGAAAGTTTAGCTCAAGAGGATCATAATTTATAGGCGGGACATTTGAAAAAACGTTTGGTGACATGCACCTCTACCTTGTCACCTAAAATAGTGACAATTTGTCAATTGTCTAAAATAGTGACAATTTGTCAATTGTCACAACGGAGAACCTCAAATTTACCTCTGGCCACTCACCTCCACTTATATCTAGAAAAAAAAATCACAATTTTTCTCATTTTCTCAAATTTCCCTATGAAGCTTATTTCCGTTAACTTATTTTTCTTTTCGTTTTTTTTTTCAAACAGCACTTTTTGTGCGGCGCATAACACAACTTCTTGAGGCGAATTTTTAAAAATTAGAAATATAATTTCTTTCAATTAGCATAAGTATGATAACGTTACATTTAAGTTTTTTTTTTTTTGGAACGTAATTTTTTTTTTACCTTTTTTGTATTCTGTCTGATTCATTTTTTCGTTGCACGAAAGACGCGCTAAAAGTAATGGTAATTTAAAATAGGTAATTTAAGTAATTAATAAGTAAGTATTTTGTAATGATTTTTTTAAAGGAATAATTGTGAATAAATTGAGAGCTAATTTTGGTTCAAATTAACGGTGCTATTCACTGTTGATGGTTTGCTAGTTAGGTGGCCTGGTCGAGGTAGCCGGAAGCAGTGGAAAAAAATATTGGCAATTCTACCATCACAATGACGCTCATTATGGCAAATAGTTAATATCCCGCAAATAAGGAATAATTAAGCGAAAATTAGTAAATTTGCAGGAATATGCTAACAATAGCTTGTAGAAAGTAACTGCCGCGCACAACTCTGCATTTTGTTGCATTAGCATTTTTGATTCATTCGTGAAAGAATTTTTAAACCAATGCAATGGCAAAAATATATTGAATAAGAAGTTACGTAGAGCTTAATAGAGATAATGATTGAATTGGGGAAATTTTTTGCAATTTTTTTTTCACATTTGCGCCGCCAATTGCACCAATTTTTGCAGAATTGCTAAGTGATGTCACAAAGGCTCTTGAAATAGATTAGGCGACCTTCGGTGGCCTTGACAGGAGTGTGCAAAAAAAATTTGCAAAAATTTTTGCAAAAAAATTGCAAAGCGTAAAATTCGTCATCATAAAGCATCCTGCTACACAGTCTCGTGATAATATGACTATTTATCACATTATCACAAAATAATGACAATTACGCTATTCCTCCAATTCCATACATCCGCCAGCATCCAGCATCAATTGCCTTTGGCTGGAGGTCAACCAGTACGTGACCTCGATCCTGGCCTATTTGTGACATCAATTGCCATCACCTGTATCCGGGACTATTTGTGGACATCGTTGTCAGAATTGTCATCATTTTGTCATGCCATGCATCCTGGACGAGACAGTTGGTGGCTAACGGTTAACCGTTAGTGTTAACTGGTCTCAAAAATGTGGGGGAAGACCGAAAATGGTCAAATTATCAATTGATGCGTTCATGACAAATTGATAACACCGAATCAATATTGGTTTTAATTGAATTGACGCTACGTCCACTTCAATTGATTACAAAACCCTTCACTGGCCCATTATTCTTCAAATTGACAGTTTACATTGTACATCAAATTGTAGTGCATTGAATTGTACATTGGAAGGCACTTAAACAATTTAACATTGAATTGTACAATTGCAATGTAACTTGGTATTCATGTCACGGGGCAACATGTTCATTCCAGTGTGGAATCTTCAAGTCATTTTTAGCACGGTGCGCCGACGTCAGCGACAAAAGCTTTTTTGAATACTAATTCCGTATAATCGCTGCACGCCGCTGCTGATAGCGCTCCCGGTATTACGTACAGTGAAATCCCAGAATTACAAACAATGCAAACTTCACTGATGAAATGACGAAGCAGCGCTTACATAAGCGTTTCAGCGACATCAAGTAGCCTTGAAAATTGAATAGAGTTTTTGGAAAACTTTGAAAAAACATGTTATGGCAGTGCCTTTGGTCTAAAGAAATGGAAATCGAAAGTAGATCGTTTTAAAAAAAAATCTATAAAACACGTTTTCTAAACATGTTTTTAAAATGTTTAAAAAAAAAATTTTGTTATAGAATTTTTTTTGTTATAGAAAAAGTAGAGAATGAGTTTTTAATCTGGATTTTACAAGCAGCAAATGTAAAGTGGTGTAGACATGCATGCAATGAAGGGATGATTTTTCGCAATTTAATAATTTCAGAATTTTTGAACAAATGGATGCTAGTAGCACTGTTTTGGAATTTATGGACCTTTTTTTTAATAGAATTTCTAAAATTTTAAAAATTTTAGAAAACTTCCCCATTTCTAATTATAGACTCTGTTTTTAGAAGCTAATTAGCGTTTTTTCCCAGATGAACTTTGCTAGCGAGTGAACAATAGATTCCCACAACAAAAGAACCACAACCGTCAATCAAGCAGACCCTTTTTAATGACCCTTTTCCCATTGAAAGAAGTGGACTTGGTTGCATCATGGATCACCAGGAATGCAACCAGGACAAATTCAAATCTTCCCTCCACTCAGCCAGCCAATGAGCGCTCGAGCTTCCTTTTCCGGTGACCTCTGCAAAAAAAAAGTGTTGCAATTTCAGCGTAATCAGCGTCAGCGCAACTAAGATTACAAATTGCGACAGTTGAGCACAATTTTACGAGGGTCAAAGACTCTTGTGACCCTTTTCCGCTCCCTTTCATAAATGCACTTCTAACCACTAAAAAAATGCAAGAAACGGAAAAAAATTGTCACCAAAATTCGATTTGTGATTCGAAGCGTTAAAATTTTCTAAAAAGAAACCAAACAATATTGCCAATTATTTTGCTCAATTTTGAAAAAAAAAAAACAATTCGAAACTTTTTTTTTGGAAACATTTATCCACGCTGCTAAGCTGTTCAAACAGGCATAAAAAATGCCAGAAAGAAAATGTTGTGTCCGGAAAAGTTTAAAACGGAAAAATCTGTTTGTGCGTTCAAACAAGTTTGAAAACGGAAAAATTTGTTTAGTTCAAACAGACGAACAGAGCGTTTCACGCATGCATAGACTAATGAGCTTGTGGGATTGTTGACAAAACAAAAAGTTGTATGTTGTAGCAGTGCTAATGCCCTCTGAGTAATTGGTCCAAATAATTCCAAATCCTTAATGACTTCAAAAACTTTCCATTTCATCTCTGACTGAACAGAGTTCAGTAAACAGCGCCACGTCAAAATGTTATTCACAGTTTGACCTTTGACCCACGAAATATAGAGCAAGGCGAGACGCTTCCTTCTGTACACTTCTGTACAGTCCTAAGGACGCCGATTCCTCGAACTGGACTCGATCTGTACAGAAACACGAGCGGACTGACAGATCCAGCTCACAAAAACAATGTTATTTGAGTTTGACCTTTGACACCTCAAATAAATGGGGGCAAGGCGAGACATTTCTGTACAATTTGAACTTTGACCAAGAAGAAATGGGCACGGTGAGACGCTTTTCTCTGTACACTTCTGTACAGATGGGAATTTGTAGGATGACGCAGATTCCTGGAACTGGACACGATCTGTACAGACGCACGAGGGGAATGCCAGAGACTCATGAAAAATAATGTTATTTGACCTTTGACCTTGAAATTAGGGACAGAGTGAGACTTTTATCTCTGTACACTTCTGTACAGATGGGGTTTTACGGCATGACGCAGGTTCTCTGGAAGTGGACAACAATCTGTACAGACGCAGTAGTCGAGTCCTCGGAATTCAGCGCAAATATTGACGTAACTTTTCCTCCACTTGTTTTGTCCAGAATCGAGATTAGCATAAATGATTTGTTTGTTTTTCTGCGCGACAAAGATTAAGAAATAAAGCGTAAGCTCCGAGGCTGCTGCGTCGATTGGGCTGGAGTGTCGCGGAAGTGAACCGGATCGTTTCCTGTACTTTGAATTATGAATGGCGCGAAAGGGCGGGGCCGTGATAGTGGGGTTACGAGAATTTTCGATTTTGACCTCTTGACCTCATGAATTATACAAAATAAAAACAAAGTTCAACAACATCCGATTCCACATGAGTCAAGCGCAACCACGCCTCTCCGCCGCCATGGTCGTCCTTGGATCATTCAAATGAGGCCGCGCGCGTGCAAACAAATTGTACGCATTTGAACAGCGTTTCTTTGTACGCAGTTTATTTTAATTTAAAGACTTTTTTAAATTGTTGAAAAACCTCCACTACTATATTTGTATTTCAAAAAGTATAAACGGCTTGATAAACAGCGAAATAGGATCATACATTAGATACGCTCAAAATGAACTAACTTTTGCGTTTTAGCATTTTAATATGACATTTGAACATTTAAGTTTCATTTGAAAATATTTTAAAAAAATGTTTTTGAAGCAAAAGAAATTTCTAATTTCCGTTTTTCAAGCATTACAAATGGCGCTTTTGAATTTTGCGCCATTTTTAAATTCAAAATTCCCGGAAGTGAAACGGTGGAAAAGGCGGCATTCACCTGTTCAAACAAGGATGGAATTCCGCTTTAGGAGTCTTTTCTAAAAAAAAAAAGTTTCCAAAACTTGTTTTGAACTGTCAGTGAGTTTCCGAGGATTAATTGGATCAAGCATCGTTAAAATTTCCAATAGAAACGGAGTATCTGAACAAAAGCCGTTGGGACGTCAGGAAGAATTTCCAGAAGGTGACGATGGACTGGACACACCTCCGAAGGGGCATGTCCATCATCATGTCCATGTCCAGGAATTGGTGGTCTTATCCCTCTGGGACACTGGAGAGGCGATTGGAGGATTACTGTCCAGATATATGGTACGACTTGAAACTAATCTTGTTTACTACAAAAATGTGACATTTCACAATGACTTTTAAGAGTAATTACTTGATAGCTTAAAGAAGTGGAGGCCTTATCGCGATGAACCCATCGCGAAGTGGTCTGATTCAACCAGCTGCCATATCCTCTCGGCTCACTGGACATGGACATAGTGACATGGGCCACTTGAAGAGCGTTAGCTGTCCAGCGCCTATAAAAGTGCAGAGGGAACCCTGACCATCTTCAGTTCGGAAATACGTTCACAAACCAGTACAACCAACCATTCATTTTTTGACAGTGTCTACGCCACAACTCGTCAATTTTACCAGGATACTCGCACTCTACAATTACCGCAAACTTGTTTATGAGTTAATTGACTAGGGGAAGTGCCACACATTCAATTACCCATTCCCAAGCCAATAGCCCTATCCTCTGCCAAGTGAGGAAAAGCTGACGGAAAATTTCATCAGACAAGTTAGAGGCAGAATGCCATCAGCCCTATAAAACTCTTCAGCACCCGTCACAACTCCATTCAGTTTACAAACATCAGTTCACATCAACAACAATCACTTGTACGCTACCTCCTCTGACATCATGTCATCGCTTTGCTGATCCTAGTGACCTCAGTGACCTTCTACAATGTGTAGGTGACCCGCGTAGAATTCCTTCCAGGAAACCCCTAGTTATGTCAATTGCCACAAAGAACACAATTACAAACTTTTCTAAAATGGCCAACAACCGGAACAGGAGCAATAATAGTAATAATTGTGATAATCGTCTCCTCAAAGAGTACAACACCGACAACAAAGTCAAATTGAGCAATCTCTTGATCAATAATTTCCCTGGTGAGGATCAATCGGCAATGAATTTACTGATCAACAAAGACTTGGCGGCGGAATTGGCCATGGTCGGCAAATTGGCATTGACCAATAGTCAATTCAAGGTTGACAACGCTGGGCCACCGGTGAGGAAACTGTTGGTGATCTACACCGGAGGGACGATTGGCATGCTGCGGAGTCCCGACAGCGATGGTAAGATTTCGAATTTCAATCACTTTTCCAAAGAATTTCCGAATGTCGACGTCTTTAATCGGTCTTTTCAAAACTTGCCACTTTTAGAAAAAAATTTGTTTTCTAAAAAATGCTCCTTTTTTAAACAGCTCTCGTGCCCATTCCCAACATGCTGGAGAAAACCGTTCGAAGCTTCCCTAACTTTCACGATGAGACTTATGTCAAGGCTGAGGAGGACTTGTTGGTCCTTCCGAAAATCGACAACACGAGTAGTCGCGTCACGTACAAAATTGTCGAGTACAATCCTTTGTTGGACTCGTCAAACATGACCATTGACGACTGGGTATTCATTGCTCAAGATATTAAGGTAATTAAAATTTATACATTAATTGAGCTAAACTAAAATTTCAAACGCAAAAAAACACCTCAAAATGTTACAGTTAGTTTCCATTACCTTTAATTAACATTTCAAAGTTAAAATTTAAATCTTAATTAGTATTTTTTTAATTTTCAGGCTAATTATGATAATTACGATGGATTCGTCGTTTTGCACGGAACTGATACCATGGCCTACACGGCCAGTGCCCTCTCCTTCATGCTGGAGAACCTCGGCAAAAGCGTCATCGTCACCGGAAGTCAAATCCCACTTTTTGAGTCGAGGTCCGATGGGAAGGAGAATTTTCTCGGAGCGCTGATTATGGCTGGACAGTATGTCATACCCGAAGTCAGCGTCTACTTTGGCCATAAACTCTTCCGAGGAAATCGAACTACCAAAGTGAGCACTTTTTAAATTTTAAAAATCTATAAATGAGTTTTTGAATTCGAATGAATTCGTATTTTTTTTTTATCAAGTTTTTGAAAATTGACAACTAATAAAGAGAATTTTTCTTTTCTCAGGTGAGTTCTGATAGGCTAAATGCCTTTGACTCTCCAAACCTCTCCCCATTGGCTTCCCTTGGAATTAATATTGACGTTGACTGGAAAAATGTGCTGGAGCAAACCAAGGCACCGTTCCAGCTCACGACAAATCTAAATCGAAATGTGGCCCTGCTGAGGCTCTACCCTTCGATAACTGCTCAAACCGTCAAAGCGTTTCTCCAGGCACCAACGGAAGGAGTCGTGCTGCAAACTTATGGTAAGAATCGCTTTAAAAATGTTGTTCTAAATTTTTAGATTAAAAACATCAAATTTTGAAATAGAGTGCTTATTCTAAAACAAATAATCTTACTTTTCGTAGTATTTTATTTCTAACATTTCTTTTTTTTCTCAAGGAGCTGGAAACTTCCCGACAAATCGCCTCGACTTGCTCAAAGAGCTCGAAGACGCCTCTCGCCGTGGAGTCATAATTGTAAATTGCACACAGTGCGGACACGGCACCGTGGCAGCGATCTATGAGACTGGAGTCAAGACCGAGTCCGCAGGGGTCATCCCTGGATTCGACATGACATGTGAGGGGGCCCTTACCAAATTGTCTTATGTCCTTGGACGAAGTGACTGGTCACTGGACCAAAAACGGGCCATGATGAAAGTGAGTCTGCGTGGCGAATTGACAAGCCCTCTCAAAGCACCGCCGACTGTTGCAGTTACCAAAGATTTCGTAATGGATTATGAAGGTCACGAGGACGAAGTGAAAATTGCTTCACCCCAAGGTCAAAAGAGGTCAAATCTCTCTGCTCAAGGTCAACAGCGTCCAAATGTCATTGTACCCGCCCAGAGGGTGTCCAGGAGTGACTTGGCCACGACAGTGGACATGGTCCAGACTGTTCTCAACAATGGGAGCGTAGTTCCGGCCTTCCAGCCCCATGCGACGCTGAATATGAATGACCTGGCCAATTTAATGGGTCACTCACCCGGCCGAAGTCCTATGTGGCAAATTGCTAGCGTCATCTTCGCTGGACAGTTACTCCTGCTCTTTTGTTTAGCAATTGTGCTGTAACTAATATTATTAATTACTTAATTAGCATTTGCCGTTAATTAAGTCTTGTTGCTAAATCTTATCTCTAATTTTGCCTTTTTTTTTACTCCATATATTTATTAACCTTAGTTTGAGGTTTTTTATACTTGTGTTGTGTTATCGTGAGGATTAATATTCATCGGCTAATAAATGCATTGCCTTAAACTGGACATTTACTGCATTTTGAGAAACGTTATTTCTCCCAGCGATGTTCAGCTTTCCTGAAATTTACTAATTTTATGTTTCTTTGTTCAAATCCCTATTTTTGGAATTGAACCCTAAATTTTGATTTTCGTTTCAACTTTTCAGAATTTGTGAAATGTCTACTTTTGGAATTTTTAAACAATGAAAACCATTGTCTTCTAAATTTGTAGAATCCTTTTCCTACTCCATAAAGCGTTCTGTGTAGCGTTCAGTATGTAAATTTGGGACGAGTAGTTTTGTTGGCTCTGCTTATAAGGAGAGCGCTTCCAGAGGTAGCCTCAGATTGTACAGGGAGACTTCCAGGAACTTTTTGCTGCGCTCTGATTGGTCAACTTCGACGTTAACAGGTAAATGCTTAATTGAATGGTAGTCTTCAAGGGAAGCTTCGCATCGCTCCCTTGAGCAGTAGGCTTTTCCACATTCCCATATCCAGAAGTCCAATAATTTCAAAATGACCTCAGGTAGAAGCCAGCGAGAGGTCAACCCTACGGAGGACGTTGACCCCGAAGACGTTCAGCGGACCCCAAGTCCCTTCCGAGTGACCTTGAGCGGTGGTACGTTTGCCGAGGATACCAGCCCCAGTCTTCCCGAGTTATCGGATCTGGAGGATATCTTCCCGCCGTCCACAGGCCCCTTCGTCCAAGTCCCCTGTGCAGCAGACCTCATCGCTTCGGACCGCTTCTCCACCTGCCCCGCCTCTTTCTCCTTTGGAACGGCCGCTGCTGCCACCTGCCCCGCCACTGCCTCATTCGGACCGGCCGCTGCTGCCACCTGCTTCGCCACTGCCTCATTCGGACCGGCCGCTGCTGCCACCTGCCCCGCCACTGCCTCATTCGGACCGGCCGCTGCTCCCGCCGCTGCAGGTTCCACAGGAGTTACCATGTCCATTAACACTGGACCTTCCTCGGTAAGAAATTACCCATTTGAAATGCCCACTTGTCCTAAAACGGGCTGAGTTTACTTAAACTTAATTTAAATTATTTAAATTAATTCTTATTTAAATTTATGAGATTATTACTTAAATTACCTAATTGTAATTGAATAGCTCCCCACGAGTGAGTACAAGGAAATGCTGGAGAGAAAGCTGCGACGATTGGCTAGTGACGATGAGGCAGAAATACGCAGATCACGGATGAAGCGTGCTAAAATCGCTCGAGAAATAGCGGATACACAGAAGGCTCGTAAGGCCAGCACATGTTAATTAGTTAATTACAATTAAATCACGACAATTATGTGAACTTCACGATTTGTCGATATATATTCCAGTGGACGGGATCCCGACGACCGAGCCACCCTAACCTTTCTCCGCTTCCTATTGGCCAATCACTCCGCCAATCAAAACGCTCTCCAATTCCAACGACCAATCAGAGTCTCTCTCTACTTTTCACCCACTTCCAATGGCCAACCTCTAGTTGAAGGGTGCTAATTGATATTCACTTAATTAACTTCTTATTCTATCATTCTCTCTATTCATCAATCATTTTGTATTAATTAAGTAATTCTTTGATTGATTCAAATAAAAAAAATAAAGGGCATTTGCCCAGTCGTATTCGGGAGGCGTACTCTTCTCACGTGAAAAAAGTTCCCAAAGTTCATTTTTTGTTAAGCAAAAGTAAACAATTGCTAAACTTCACCTTACCGTAGTGAACTTAAACTTAATAATAATTAGTTTGTAATTGTAATTAAGTTAAAGTTAATCTAATTCACTTGATAACGTTAGTCTAATTAACGTAAAAGCGTTAATTGGTCAATAATATGCAGCTGGAGGACACCGTTGATCGGCTGGAGGGTTCGAGTGGGACGGAAGTTGGTGGTTTGGTAATTAAGAAAAAATCACAAGTTGAGCATGAGTTCAAGAAGCCGGAGGCACCGAAGGGGTCAGTTTTGGGCCTGGACCGACTGGCAGGTATTGAAATCAATTGATTGATCCTTAATTCCTTACCGGTACGATATCAGTGCAATTGTAGTAATCTAATCCTTTCATTTCAATTAGTCATGGTAGCCCTAAGGAAGAAGGAACAAGAAGCACTGGCCGCCGACTCTAGGAAGGGTCATCACACTCCGCTACGAGACAATGTCACATTTTCTGGCAAGAAGCACTCCCGTGACAGCGAAGGGGGGAAGCGACGGACTTACCGTGAGTTCGGTGACGACACGCCCTCGAATACCGGTGGTGTCAACTCTGCCGTCAAATCGGCAATTGAAGATCGCCACAAAGCACGGCGAGTGGACTATGCCACGACCAAGGACCGTGACCGTGATAAAGGCGGCTGGTATGCCGAGAATCGAAGGTACGAACAACGGGATCGGAGAGACCAGCAGAGAAGTCGGCCATATGACAATCGCCGTGAAAGAGGGAACCAAGACAGTGACAGAAGAGATGCTCCAGATCGACGTGATCGTGATCGTGGATCTCAACGGTCTCTTCGTCGTGACGACAGTGTTCGATCACGAGAACCGGCCACTCCCGCTTTCAGTGTCGTCAACACTCCAAGGAACAGTTGGGACGACGATGACACGGGGTATGGCTCCAGGTCATCTACTTGGGATTACCCGACACCGGGCCCCGACGGTGGTAGGCGCCGTGACGACGAAACGCCGCTCCCGACTCCAGCGCACAAGTTCAATCCTTGGGTGAAGCAGCCCGGAAGCTCGCACTTCATGGCTCCGACTCCGGGCTTCGTGGGGACAAAGCGATCAGGCGAAGACGAAGGTGATATCAAGATTGACCGTGACGAATGGGAAGATGAGCAGAAACGGCTGGATCGTGAATGGTACTCGATTGACGAAGGGTACGACGAAGTGCACAACCCCTTTGCGGGCATTTCAGACGACTACACTAAAAAGCGGGAGGAGTTCTTGGCCCAGAAGAAGAATCAGCGCATGTCCGCTCAGCAGCGACAGATCCACCGTGACAATGAGCTCTGGGAGAAGAACCGAATGCTGACGAGTGGCGTTGTCCAGAAGGTTGATCACAGTGATGACTTCGAGGAGGAAGCGGAGGCTCGTGTCCACCTTTTGGTCCATAACATTGTCCCACCGTTTCTCGACGGTCGAATCGTGTTTACCAAGCAGTTTGAGCCTGTGATTCCCGTTCGGGTAAGCAAATTGAATTAATGAATCTTAACTAATTACTCAATCAGTCCATCAAATAGTTAATCAATCAATTTCCATTGTTACATAGGATCAAGCCGCTGAAATGGCCTTGATCGCTCGAAAAGGCTCTTTCACGGTGCGAACGTATCGAGAGCAGAAGGAGAGAAAGAAGGCACAGAAAAAGCACTGGGAACTCGCCGGAACCAAGATTGGTGAAATTTTGGGTGTGAAGAAAAAGGAAGAAAAGGTAAAAGTTTCACTTTCAAAAAATCTAAAAATTTTGATTGAAAAATCTAACCAACTTTTTTTTTAAATTGATGTTATTATTAGTTTTTCAAAAATTTAAAAATATAATTGACCTATTGATCCCTTGCTTACCTAATTGACTTTCTTTTCATTTTTTTTTCCTTAGGACGAAAATGTGGACGACGCTGGTGACACAGATTACAAGAAAGGTCAACAATTTGCAGAGCACATGAAGGAGACGAGTCATGCGAGCAGCGATTTTGCCAAGAAAAAGTCCTTCCTTCAGCAGCGACAGTATTTACCTGTATTTGCTGTACGCCAAGAGGTGAGCTTAAGTACCGTGGAGTCATCTGCTAGTTTTAAAATTTAGAATTGCCATTATATCCCACCCCTTTTATCCTCTAACGTGCTTATACTGAAAATCTAAAGTATGAGAATTCATTGATATTACAAATTTTAAAAATTAGATGGTCGCACGGTAGATTTTTCTCAATCTACTCTAGCTAAATTATTTCTCGAGGAGTGGTGAAGGCATGTTTTGCATCCGAAAACGGGTTTGCCCTCAAAACTGTTTTGAGAGCAAAACCGTGCTCGGGTGTGTTTTTGAACAGTTTCAATGAAATTGTGACCTTTGACATTCGTTCTTACTATATATGTTTTTTTTTGATTGTGCAGCTGCTGACTGTGATACGAGACAACAGTGTCGTGATCATTGTGGGAGAAACGGGAAGCGGAAAGACGACGCAGTTGACTCAATACTTGCATGAAGAAGGTCAGGCTCAAAACTCAATTCACCTCGAACTTCCTGTTTTTGTTTTTCCTTGTTTTTTTTTTGGTTTTGTGTTGAATTTAAAAAAGAGGCATTTTTTTAAACAGGATATTCTAGAAATGGACTGATTGGTTGTACGCAGCCGAGGCGTGTGGCGGCCATGTCTGTCGCCAAGCGTGTCTCTGATGAAATGGGAACCGATCTTGGACAGGAAGTTGGTTACGCCATTCGATTCGAAGATTGTACATGCGAAGTAAGGCTTCAGAAGTGATGTTTTTATGTTGTTTTTAAACTTAATTTTTTTTTTTTTTTCAAAAATTTTTTAACTTTTTTTTACAGGAACAGTTGAAAACAAACGGGTTTTTTGAAAATTGAAAATATTTTAAACGTGGTTATTTTTACAGCGGAGTTATTAATTGGTAACTACCAATTAATAACTAATTAAGTTGGAGTCACAATGTTAAAATGAAAAAATTTGTAGCAATGAAATCTGTTTTTCGTTTTGTTTTTGTTTAAAAAAAAAGTGCACCTCGAGTGTTATGCAATTGGTTTTTTTTAAAGACACAAGACAAGTGGACGGTAAATCCTTTTGTTTATGGTGTAACATTGAAAATTGTACTGATTGTCGAATAAAAGGATTTTCTAAAATTTTAAAAACGTTTTTTTTAGAAAACCATAATCAAGTACATGACGGACGGTATTCTGCTGCGCGAGTCTCTGCGTGAACCGGATTTGGACAACTACAGCGTCGTAATCATGGACGAAGCGCATGAGCGCTCCCTCAATACTGATGTGCTCTTTGGACTTTTGCGTGAGGTAAGAACAAAGTTACGTATTTTCACAAATCGCTGCGTAGCTAGTAGTAGCAGCTCTATTTTCTTACGCTGCCTATTTAGCGCCATCTGACGCAAGTGCTAACGCCAATGGTAAAATGAGAGCAACGACGCAATTTATAATAATAATAAGTATCTTCTTTTATTTCCATTGTATTTTTACCACATTCAAAATCACATTCAAAATCGGTTTTTGATATTAATAGAAGGTACGACGGTATTTAATCTGGAGTTGCTACTTACGGCCACAAATTTTTCACAACTTTCGAATTTTTGTTTTGCTACACAGCAAGCAACATGCTGACTAAAATGCTCACGATCTTGCAGTGGCAGAGGCACTTTTGGTTTGGATAAGTTATCCTAAAATATATCCTAAAATATATCTTAAGCGGTCCTTCTGTGGAGGAGATTGATATCTTCTATCAAGGATTTGTTTTAAAATTGTTTTTAAATTTTGAAAATAGTTAAAGATTTTTCTTGGAGAGAGCCAATTTGGCAAGAGTTTCAGTCATTGATTTCTTGATTGATGGACTCGGACAGTGGACCCTGAGCCGTTTTTTTTTATCCCTGATTGGTACACTGTTTATCCTAGGATATCTTACAGATAGATTTGTCCTCGATAATATCCTTTTGATACTAAAACAGATAGTTTCTTTAGATAGAGCCTATCTCCGGAAGCTATGATTTCTATAACGTCGTTACATTGATTCTTCAACTAATTAATTTCAATTATCTTTAAAATTTAAAGTCTTGCAAGTAATATAATTGTAATTAGATAAGACATTTATATTTAAAACATGGTGTATTACTCACCGACTTAACTTAAAAAAAAAAGGAACAAAAGCACATAAACAAATGAGTTTCTTGCAAAAGTAAGTTTTTTTTTCATGGAATTTCTCTCGCTTAGTGTTGGAGGTTGGTTGATATAATTTTGTTGAAGGGATTGGTTCTTGAAGTGGTTTTGTTTCAAAATTTTGGAACGTTTTTTCGAAATAACATTTTTTTTTTCAAAATGAGAGCTTTTTCAAAACGAAAAAATGGAGCGTTTTTTTTTCTTGTTAGTTTTCCTTCAAGTGATTATGATTTGACTTTGGATGCGTCTCCTCGTCACACGTCCAGCGAATGAAGTCACAGCAAGTTTGCCACTTGAGGGTAGTTGACATATGAGCCTGTGAGAAAGACAAAGAGTCGTTAGTCACACCGTTTGGAAAAACCGTTGTAGCGCCGTTTGCGAATTTTTTGTTGCGCCGTTTGCTACATTGTAATCTATTTGTACACCGCCGTTTTGAAACGTGGATCCCTTTTTTGCACAATTTGCAAAACCTATTTCCATCCTTGACTCGTAAAGGCGCAATGACTCTTTTAGCATAAAAAAAACGTTTTGATCATCACAAAGACCGTTTGAGACAAACAAGGTTCTCGGGTTCTCAAACTCTACAGATGGACCTTGGACTTGTCTCTACAGGGTGTCACAACGGTTTTTGTGAACGCTTTGAGTTTTGGCAGTATTGTGAGCGTAGGGTGAAAAAGGCCAGAACATTATGAAACACTCTGTACATTTGTGGGGTTGTAAAACTTTTCATGTAAGTGGGACGTGTTTCCAGGTGGTTGACCATGGGACATTCATCTCTCTAGCCAAAGATGGAAACGAAAAATGATTCATCTCTCTGTGACTCCTTTGTGAGAGACTATTTCAGAAGAAGGATCGGCGAAGGGTGACTTATTTTTAAGTAGAGGCCCTTTTCAAAGTGCCCTCTCCTGGGAAGCGGCAAATGTAAAGGACCTGGGAGGCCCTTCTATTTCCAACCATGAGCCCTTGGCCTTTAAAGGTATGAAATTAAGGGCCGGCCTTCACGTGAAAGGAGAATGGACCGCCATAGTTCCCACACGAGTATTTGTTACTTCATTAACTTTTTCCGCCCCCGTAGAAAGGACTCGGAGGTGAACAAAAGCGTCAATTTGCTACAGTGGGAGTCTTTTGAGCGCTGGAAGCGCAAAATGAAAAGGCGAAATGATTCCAGGAAGTCTAAACCTTGGCACGGTGGATGTAAAAGGAGGGCTGGAACGCTGCAGATTCCAAGCGCTTTCTCTGCTATCTATACGAGATTTGACAAGCGATTGTGAAAGCGTTTTTGGACTTCGGTTTTCGTGACAAGAAATCGCTCGGTAGAGACGAAGCGCTGGAGTGAAAAGGGATAGCGTTGAGTACAGAGAACGGTGTTTCTGTGGACACGGTTTTCTTAATTAATCGGGGATTACTGAGACTGGAAGAGAGAACTGCGGGTAATCTTAATTTGAAAGGGGCAGCTTAAAGCGTTGCCGAGGCTTTTTGAACGATCTCTTTGAGCCCATCTTTGTATGCGAGTGAGTGAACTTCGTGTCACCGTGCGATGACAGGATAAGTTGAAGAACCGCGCGGGTGGAAACGGTGTTTTTTGTTCTTTTGCAAACGGTTTTTTGACTTCAACTTACGGTGAAAGCATTGTCGAGGACGTCAGCCTTTGGAATGGTGCGGGATTTTCCGTAGAGACACATGCCGTTGGTGGTGTTGTTGATCCGAAGGCGACACTCGGGCAGCCAAAACTCTTCGATCGTGAACTGACCCACTTGGCCACGGTTGGCAGGTGAGTGGATCAAGTGGTAGATCATCACCTCGTCCGGCTCCTGTTTTTTACCTGTAATTAAGAAAAAGGTCAAAATGAGTTTTAGATGTGATTAGGGTCGGTGGAGACACGGTGGAGACATTTAGAATTAGGAAGAAGAGATGAAATCGCTAACTTTGCACAATATCTATCCCAACGACTAATCTTCGCCTTCATTGTATCTTAGGGGGAAAGGTCAAATGGAGTTTTAGATGTGATTAAGGTCGGTGGAGACATGGTGGAGACATTAAAGAAAGAGAAACAGGGAAAGTAAAGTTCCGGTAAAGATATGGTGGAGACATTTAAGCAAAGAAGAGGAAAGTGAACGTATGGGTGGTGGAGATGTCTTTTGAGGTCGGTGGAGACATGGTGGAGACATTTGAGAAGAAAAGAGGAAGTCGCCAACTTTTTGGCAACATCTACTAAATTTGTTTCAAAATTTCAATTCAAAATTTCAATTCAAAATTTTACCTGGAGTAAAAGCGCTGCTTTAGTTTTTTTTTATTCTATGAATTAATTGTTAGTTTGTGATTTTTGTCAACAATTTTTTTTTTGACTTTTGAGTTTTTGTAAGGTAAAACATGTTTTTTAGATTTTGCGTAGTTGGGATTTGTGAAGTTTTGAGTGGAGCTGGAGGTGGAGGCCTTTCGTAAAAATCGCTTTGTATGAACTGGTGGTTATAGGGATTTTGAGTGACGTGGAAGCGATTTCAAAATGAAGGGATTCAAATAGGTTTGGGGAGGCGGAAGATATCTTTGGTAGTATCGCATTACACGGCGTTTGCAAAGGGATAATTTTGGATATCGAAGGACGTGTGCGAGAATTGGATTCGGGAAATTAGGAAAGCGATTGGAGGCTGGAAGGGAAGGAGTGACGCCATTGGTTGAATCGGCGGGAAATTCAAGACTTTTCGAGAAATCGAGAAAGCTACTTTCCACGGTGGTGACGGAATTTGAAGCCAGCAGATACGCTTACGCTGAAATTCAGCGGCGTTTGGGCCAGTCAAGCCCAAGCGCTTCCTGAATTCTCCAGCGTCATTCATTCCTGGAAGAGCGGGAGAACGCACTGACGTTTACATAGTTTTTAAGTTTGATGGATTTGTGGACGCCTTGACTTAAGCACGGTGTCGTCACGGTGCGGTGGGCGAGTAAAGGAAAAGCAAGTTGTTGCATCTCGAGAGACTAACTTTTGAAAAAAGTTGCTTTTCAAAGAGTTTTTTAAGTTAAAACGTTGAAATACTTTGACAACTTTTTCCTACTTTTGGAAAAAAAGTTTTTTGTTTGAAGGTTTAGAACAAAGGACTGCTAGGTGGACTTGAAAATTGAGAGAAGAATGATTAATTGTTAATTGGTCCCTAAGAGAATCAATAGCGGGGAGAGACTTAATTCTCAAGTTCATAATTTTGTGACGCTGAATCGCTGAACGCTGGAACGCTGACGCTCGTGTATTGCCATTGGCTAAAATTAGGCCTATAATTACTCATGGCCCCTGTCCGGGACAATTATTATGTATCGATTTTAACGGATTGCCACGACAATTATGTATGCGGTGACATTGAAAGGGCTTCCTTTCAAGGCGCTTATCAATCGCTGTTCTTGAAGCGTTTTTTGAAGGACTTGAGCAATAGGCTTCTGTGTTTCAATTTGACGCTGTTGAAGCTGTAAGTGCGACATTATGTTTTTATGACGGGAGATTAATTGCGCTGCAATTTGAGCGAAAGTTGGAGAGAGTGGCTGATCATGGAGTGAAGCGTAAGCGTTGCTAAAAGTTTGATGGGATCAAAAGTGGGGCTGGAGGCTAATGGCCCTTTGTTTCTCAAGGATCTGTTAGGTTGAGATTTAGGTTTATGCTTAGGCTGAGATTAGGTTTAGGTTTCCTGTGAATTAGGAGCAATGGACTCGGGAGCTTGTTGTTCCGGAAGTGGCAGGAGGTGTCAGGGAGGGATAGGGCGCTGCTCCTGGAAGTGAAAGCGTCGCTAATTTTAGGTTTGGAGGTGTCAAAGTTCGTGCCTCGTGCAGCGATATCAGCGCTGAGCGAGATGCGTAATGGACCACTTAAGATTAGCATAATGACACATTGCAACACAATTTGCAAATTGCAAATACTTTCTGCGGAAATTGAGCCATGCAATTGACTCAGCCTCATTTCCAACTTGAGTGGATTTGGAATGAGGAAATGACAAAAAGGCAAAGTTTGAGAGCCAAGGGAATTTTCGTCACCTTCATCTGCAATTGCAACTGCAATTATACAGATGCAGGTTGCAGGGTCAAGAAATTGGAGGATACTTTGCATTTTGCAGGGTCATGAAATAGAAGGTTTGCAGGTTGCAGTGACATGGAATTAGAGAATTAGGCTTGGTTAGGATTATGCATGCGACTGCAATTTATGCAGGTTGCAGGGTCATGGACATTAGAACGTAAGGTTTAGGTTCAAATTTAGTGATGCTGTTTGGATATATGGGAAATGGGACGACAACGGTGGATTTTTCAAAAAATTAGTCACGGTTTTTCACGGTTTTTTTTTTCAGTAAAAGTTACCGTTAGGACTTGGCGGCTGTTTGAGACGGATGGCAATGCCCCAGTGACTTGTTCGGGAGTTTCTCAGCTCGACAATGTCACCGGACTTGACGGTCTTCATGAAGACGCGGTAGCTGTCCGTGTCGAACCACTCTGAGACTTTGGTGGGGACCGTGGGCTCCGCCGCCGTGGTGAGATTCGGCGACGAACTGTTGTTGCTAATACTGATTTTGAGACTAGGAATAGAGCCGCCGACGGTTTTCGACGAACCGTTGAGACTGCAATTGCTCTTGTTCTCACGGATGGCCACGGTGGACATTTCGATATTAGTGGTAGAACTGGACTTAGTCTTTGATTTCATAACTTTTCTGATGTGAGAGAGGGGGCCCTTGAGGGTCAAGGTTAAGAACCGATGGGATTGGTCGAAACAGCAGATGCCGAGCCTTTGGGATGAAGGAGGACTTAAGGGTGCGTGATGGTCGTTGTTGCAAAGGAAGAGGTGATTGAATATTGGATTTGTCGAACAATATGACAACGGTGCTGTTCTTCAACGGTTTTTGTTTGGTGTTCTCGGAGAGACGCGACGAGGAGAACTGTGAGGAAGGGGCTTTTCCGTGTCTGGATCAAAACTTTTTCTATCACAACTTTTTTGTGTGCTACAATTTCACAATGCGCCACTCACTCGTAGTAGGGGCGGTGAGACGGCCCTGCCTTTCACACACGCTTTAGAACTCTCTGGCTCCTACAGCTTTACGCTGAACGCTGCGCCCTTAAAACTGAAGTGAAGTGGCTGAAGGGTACTTAATGAAGGGCTGGACGCTGAGGCTGAAGTTAGGGTTGATGAGCTAACAAATGACCAAGCGGTAGCTGTCTCCTCTCGAACAATCGCCTTTCGAAAGTTTTATTTGAGGTACTTAAAACTGCAACGAAAACTTGATTATAGGTCGACGACACTTTTTTTTTCGGCCGTTTTCCTTGTGGGAGGGCAAAAAGAGTGGCGGATTTTAAGTAAATTGAATTTGCAATAGCACGAGATAAGGTTGTGGTAGGGACAGGGCTTAAAGTGCCGTTGAGCTCAATGTTGCTCAGTTGTGGTTAAGGTTATGGTTGTGCTAATGTTGAGCAAAATGAGGCAAAAGTTGTGCAAATTAGGAAATTTGCGAATTTGCCTTAAACGCCTCCTTTCACTGCCCTCGTTTTTGCGGAGGCTCGGCAAATTTTTGCAAATTGGCAACATGCACGTACGAAATTGGCAAATTGGCCAAAAATGGCAATTCGAGAAAAAATTGTGCAAATTGGCAAAATAAAAAGTGAATCCTGAGAACGCTGAAGCGCTTTTTTGGAAAACAATTTTTTGAGGAAGGGATTTGCGGATTTCGTTTTAGAATTCTTGCTGTCAATTCCCAAGAAAGTTTAAAGTTTTGCAAAAAAAAAAAAAAGTTTGAGCGTGGCTGTTCTGAGAGGATTTTGAAATAATTTAGAAGAAGAATTTACGATTTTCAAAGAGCAATTTTTGGAAGACTTGTTTGAAATTTCTTGGGAGTCGAACAAGTTGCGATTGAGTTAATGGACGTGATGAAAATTAGATTATTTCTTGGGTTAAGGCCATTATTCTTGTGCTGCTCATTTCTCAATGTCAAAAAGTGCTTGGGAAGTATTTAGGTTGAATGAAGGTAGGTTGTTGGAGAATACTTGCAGCATAAGTTCCAGGATACTTGGAGGATACTTGGAGGATACTTGGAGGATTTTGATGGATCTTTGATCGTGTCCTCATCTCTGTCAGGGAGTGTTGTGAGTGACGTTAATTGAAGTTCAGGGGGAAATAAAGACGAAGTTGAGTCATTGAAGAGGAGGGTTCGTTACCTGGAAGTGGAGTTTAGCAGGCCTTTTGTTTGTGATTCAGAGAAGTGAGGCATAGGAAATGGGGCTCTGTTTTGGGTGTTCGCTGAAGGATGACGCTGATTTAATGTTCAGCGATTCATTTCTGTGCAGAGGAAGCGTCCAGCCCCCTTAATTTCGATTAGCCTAGTTATAAATTAGGATGACATACGCTGGAGACCCGTGGAAGGCTCCAAATTGTCGGAATTTAAGCTCTCGACTTTTTCAAAGTTGAAGGGCAATTTAAGAGTGGAAACGAAAGATTGAATGTCAAAAAATATGGAAATCAGCGTTTTCAGCGTTAACTGAATTCGTCGTGTTTACCGTTTCCTGTTTTTCATTATAATGTTAAAAAAAGAAAAAAAAAGTCAAAAATTTAAAATTCAGTTCATTATTCAAATCCTTTTTTTTTTGTTCAAAAATATTGTAACTTGGGAAATACGGCTGAGAGACCTTTCCAACACGCAAGCATTTATAATTTATTTGAATAATATTTCTTTTGAAATTGTGAGAATGGAACCATGACCTTTTGACCTTGGAAGCGATTAGGAGGGATGGAAATCCCAGAGAAGTTCTGGGAGGGTACTTAAAACTTCATGTTAAGGGTCTCTCACGAAAGTTCTTACATCAGCCATGAGCCCTCTCCAAGTGTTCGGTTGGAATAAGGACCGCTTGTCAAGGTCACAATCCCAGTGTCAATGTTCCTTTTGAATTTTGTTACCGTATGGTCACTTGCTAAAGCTGCCAAATTGTTACATCTATGGGTTTCTCGTTTTTCGTTGTTTTTTTCTCGATACTTTTGTATTGTTATTTCTTACACTTTTATATATTTGTGTATCTTAAATTTTTATATTTGGATTGCATTTTTGCATTTTTGGTTTCTGTTATAATTCTTTTATTTTGCTTTCTTTTGATTTTTTGTCCTTTTCTGCTTTCTTTAGTATTTTTTTTAATGATTTTTCTTTCCTTTCTGCTTCCTTTTTGTGTTGCTCTAATGATTTCTTTGATGTAATTTGTGAGGGCATGCGCAATTAGGCCGAGATAGGAAATTTCTGTGAATTTGGAAAAAGGTATTGTTTTCTTTTGAATTTGGAGGTTCTCGTGGGGCGTGTTTGAATTTATTATGAAGGCCATGAAGTGGATGTGGGCTGTAATTGTATGGTGAAAAAAAGAGACTCGTGTCATGGAAGGCAGCGTGTCACTGCTTCATTTCGCAAAATGTTATGACTTCTCCAATTGGATTTGACTTGGACAAAATGACATGGACTCATGGACACGATGAATGATTGAGTGGGTCCTTGCCTCTTTGTGTGATGAAGAGCCCTCCATGGCAGGAAGCTCCGATGACAGCTTTTTCGATGGGCCATGTCCACTGCCCAATGAATGATGAATGGTGTACTTAAGGGTTGGGATTGATGAGGAGATTGTCATTTTTAATTTGGTTGACTTTGAGGAGACGTAAGCCTAGGTTTGGGGTAAGGTTCCTTAGGTTGAGGTAAAGCTGCTTCGGTTGAGGTAAGGGTGTCGCTTTAGAGTTACGGCTTTAGTTTTATGCTATGATGATTAATCGATTTTTGAATTAATGACTCTTTGGACAAGGAGAGATAATGGCGGAGCTTCAGGATGCGGTTTATGAATTGAAACTAATATTTGGATGTAATGTGAGGCGGTGTCTGTCATGTTAGGTTTTAGGCCTTATTGTGGCCTTATTTTAGGCCTCGTGTTTTAGGCCTTATTGTGTCGAGGTGTCAGTCAGCCTCGGGAGTGAGATATGAATTTATGGGGAATTGAACGAGGTCGACTTTTTTTTTCGTCTGGAGAAGTTTTGTGGGAAAGGAATAATTTTGAATAATGATATTGGAGTAGCGCTGGAAATCGCTTCGTGTGGTTTGAGTTCCCTTGAGCCACACGTGGTAGTTGCCATTTCTGCGTGTGGCATCCGGTTACCCGTCGGAGTGCCCAATTGCGGTGGGTTTAGAGTGAAGGTCAATGATTTGGTGCCATATACTTCATCGCATACTACTTTGCAAGTTGTGACGTATTCAGGAGGATATGACTCAATTATGCAGGCCTAAGTGGTACTCATGCCTAAGAGAGCTTACTAGAATGGCAATGGGTGGAACCGAGCGGGTTGAGCTAACCTTACGGTTTCAGTGGTACCGGTGGGTACTGGTGGCTCTGGTACTGCCAAATACCGGGAGTAGCACAGTTGAGTGGAACTAGAAAGTCATGAAAAATGTTGAAATATTGAAAAAAGTTTTTCATGTTTTGAGCAACCAAAGAGTAGAAAGCGTGGTAGTTTTTTGGTGTTTTGAATTTAATTTAATTTTTATTTATTATAACATAGTTATTTTGCTATCAATGTTTTAGGTTTATAACTAGTGGAGGTAAAAGCGGAGGTTTTTCTTTAATGCAAAGAAAATACCTTTAATGCAAAGTAAATAGATGTAATCTTTGTTTTCATGTTTGAAATCGGCCATAAATGATCGCGTTGTTAAATGATTGCAATTCATGGTAAAACGCCCAAATTATGCAAGTTGAGCTTGGAGCCCAATTTGAATTCAATGCATTTTTAACCAGCCTAACCTTCTACGTCAAAAATTTTTGTTTGAATGAAAACTCAATAACGCTCATCATAAGAGCTTGATTCAAACGATTGGAAAGCTTTTGGAATTGAAATTTGAAAAAAGTACGCGAACTATTTTTTTTTGCGCAAATGAGAATGATTGAGCCGACCGTTGTCCGGCTGCTACTGGATAATTCCGGGTACTTTTTGACATGACAATGGGATTCGAATGAGGCCTAGAACACGAATTTGTTTTTGTAGGGTCTCACAGTTGTCACAGACTTCACAATGGGAATGGGACACTGTGACATCATCATTACGTGGCTAGAGGAAGAGGCGTGACGGGCTTTACTCGATTTAAAATTTGGGTGACAGACCAGGAACAGAACGAAGTGACATTGACAATTTGGCCCTTCCGCATCGCTTCCATTTCCTTATTTTCTTTAAGAGCTTTTTTATTTGGTTTTTGAATGATTGCTCCTTTTTAGAACAAGGTAGCTGAGCCTTTCCTTGCTCTACTTTTACCTTCGAATGAGCTTTTTGGGGATCCGGACCACGCCACGGTGCAGGTGAAGGCCACTCAAGCTAAAAACATGGGGAAAAAAGTGGGTGAAGTAACTATTAAAATTAAAAAGTTTTTTTTTGTTCTACGGATCACGATATGATACAAAGTGATAGCCGCAAAAGCTAAATCTTAAAACATTGGGTGAAGTAACTATTTTGTAAAACATAAACTTTATTTTCAACCTTAGTTTTAGAAAGCGGTTTAAAATAATGCGAAGCTAGAAATTTAAAAAGTTATTTTTTAAGTATTGTGTAGGTTTTTAAGGTAGGAATAGTTACTTCACCCGAAGTAGAAAATTTAAGTTTTCTGGGCCCCACCCTTTGGTTCGACCGCTTAAGGCGACCTTGGTACGAACTTAAGAAACTTTTGTGGAGACGGGGTCTTTTTTTGTGTGTAATTGCGGAAGGGGCGGGGTCAGCGTGTCAAGTTCAGGAGACAGGATTCTACAGAGAGTTTTTAAAAGACAGGTCTATTTCTGAAAGTAGTCATTATCTCTCCCGCTACTTTGCGAGAACCTTGAAAAAGTAATAACCGGGCCAGGACGATAGCCTTAGATTGATATTTTCCAGGTAGGATATAAATATGACTATCGATTTCAACTTTTCTAAAAAGTTGCAGAACACGGCGAGCGGCGCAGCGGGATTGGAATTTGAATTGAAATGAGAAATGGATCTCGGGATTAGAAGTAGCAGCCTAGAGATCAAATAACCTTTGACCTTCGAGGAGCTGGGAATGGAAAACGGGGTGGCGTGATTAGGATTATACCTGATTTGATTTTTGCGAGGGTTGCGCGGCCATGTTGCCTGAGAGGCTGTGAAAGCGTTTGGAGGAACGCTGAAGCGATTTCTTGAATGTTGTTTTTCTGCTAGTAGCTAGCAGCGCTGACAATATTGCCTTGGACGAGAATCGTTGACCTCTTGTTTTGTTCGAGAGGTCAAATTGTGGCTTTGAAAAACATTGACTGAAGGTTAAGCTGTGTCATAAAACGCGACTTAGAGATTGGCCTTTGGCGAGTGGCGGTGCAGGACTCAACAATAGTAAAACTTAATTAATTTTGTTTACACTGTTATATACAGTGGGTTTCATTAGATGTTGTGTTTTGTTTGACAAAACTAACCATGGCAGTAGCAGGTTCCATTCCTTGTGTTTACAATAAAGGCAGGAGTCAATTACCAATTGAACTTTGACCTCTGAAAAGCCTGGGAAGGTAAAAGGGGCTGAGTTGTTGCTAACTGTGGGAAAAGCCCTGTGAGCGATCGCTGACGCTGTTTTTCTCCAGGCGTGATGTGCATGCCTTTTTTAAGTTGTTTACATTTTGTGTTTTTTTTTTAAAGTTAACGACATTTAAATGGAGTACACGTTTTAGTAGCAAAGGTGAGCCGACAGTACTGCGCCGCTCGAGGCAGGTTGCCGCCAAAGAAACTTGATTTTGAGTGGCGCATTAACTTTGTGTACTTTGATTTAATAAAGTAGAGGTGAAGGTGGGGCATTGGCATTCATTGTCGAGGCCGATGCTTCTTAGGCGTGAAATATAGTTTGCAAATTGTTTAAAAAAAAGTTGCAAAAATGTAACGAAAGTTTGCTAATATGCGAAAAGACTAGAAATTTGCAAAAAAAAAAAAAAAAAAGTTGAAGCATTTGTGCGAATTTCAGGGACATCGTCATCATGTTTCGTAGAACTACCTGGCCGTGCCCAGCTCAAAGTCCGTTTATGCAAATGAGCTTGATTTACTTATGAGCATCATTTACGATTGATTTGCGAATGTAATCACAATGAAATTACGTAATGGCTCATTGAGATTAGGCGTTATACGAGGAGTAGTATGACGTAAAGATCTCTGAAGTGCTCTGATTGTTCTTGGATTCTCAAGTGGCGTTACGTGTTGACGCTTTGTCGAATAACTTACATGTCCAAGTACAGAGCGTTTTTTATGTACCGAAAAAGAGAAAGTCTGAGAAAGAATTCTTGTACAATACAATAAAAGAGTGACTTAAAATCTCAATCACAAAGGGTGCAATAAGCGTGTGATTGATTAAATGAGTTTTTTTTTCAGTTTATGACATTTTCCCAGAGAATGCTTAGTTTTTTGTGTTTGTTTTGTTTTCCGGACTTTCTCTTTTTGTACAGAACATCAAAAAAGGTTCTGTATATGTGTAGAATAGAAGAAAATGATGGCTCATTTTGAGAGTTAATGGCAACTGCGTCTGCCAATTAAGGGAGGCTATTATGCAAAAGATTGTAATTTGAAAAAGCTTTTATCAATGGGAGTGAAAGCAGTTTTTGGTGAAGAGAAAGCATTTTTGTTGGAAATGAGGCTTTGAAAGGCCGTTACATAAAGTTAATTTGTTTGTCGTTTAGCCGGAGAAAGTAACTCTGTTTGCTAATGGATGTTAATTAAGTTGAGTTAATTGGTTATTCTCTTGACAGAGTGGGCTGAGAGTGCCTTTGAATTATGCAGGGGCGGTTACATAAAGTGGCCATTGAGAGAACAGCGGTGGCTCAACGGTGGCCTCGTGAGACCGTGCTCTCACAAGGTCAAACGATCGTTTTTCCCGTTTTTTTAAATTGATTGACCTTGACAGTGGCACTTGATTATCAGTTAGATGCTCTTGCCATAATGGCACGCGCTAAATAGTTGATGAAGAGAGGGAATTGAAATTCTAATTGTTTTTTGTCTGAGATGCTTTGAAAAGAGAAAGTCAACAAGTCCTTAGGGAAAGTGGAGTTCAAATAAGGCTCTTTTCCAATTGAAATGATTTCTTTTCGCCTAAACGGACCAATTTTCTCTGGAATTGGGCTTTAGTCAAGACTTTCTCCATAAGAAAAATGCTTACACGCTTTGTTGACATTTCCCAAGTGCCTCTCTCCTTCAGAATTGCTCAATGTACAGAGCCTTTCATGTCTACTCTACAAAAAGAGAAAGTCCGGGAAAAATTTCTCAAACGAACCTAATTTTTGTTTTATTAAATTAAGGGCACATACGCTACATGCACGTTTGAAACCTAATAAAATGCAAAAATGGTCAATTTTGTATTTTTTTTTATGAGCATTGGAGCAATATTGTAATAAATAATTTATTATTGATATTTATTTATATTTATTATTCATAATTTATTATTTATTAATAATAATTAATAATTTACAATAATTATTATTATACAGCAGAAAGCTTTTATGAATGATGTCTAGTTTCCCGGACTTTCTCTTTTTGTAGTGACAAAAAAGAAACGCACTGTATGCGAGCACGTGACTTGAAGTTGCAACTTCACAAAAGTGGCAAAATTTCGTCAAAAAAAAATTGGCATGGGAAAAACTGGACAAAAAAAAACTGCGATAGGCTTTGAACTTGGAAATGCTAAAGGCCAATTTCGATTGTGTGGAGAAAGCAAAAGTGAAAGTTTTAAAATTGAAACTGCATTATTTGCCTAGTGAAAGTCAAACCAAATAGAAACAAAATTTGGACCAAATACTTTTGGAGAAAGTTTTGGATTGGTGCATGTTCCAAATCATGGCATGTTGCCCCTTGGGCTTCTACTAATACTTTTGAAACTCTCTGTACATAGTCGTGGTCAAAGTGTAATTGAAAGTTGTGGTGGTTTTTGGACAATTTCAATCTTGTAGAGAAATTGAGAAGCCAGTGGGTTAAAGGGTTTGAAGGTCAGCGGTGCACCGCCGCGGCGGTGGAGTGAAATTGGACTCGAGAAAGGAGTGACATTGAGAATTGGAGCTAAAAATAGAACTTTTACTTTATTTGAACGATATCTGGACGATTTTGTTTGTCTAGCGGGAAATCCTGTGTCGAGCTCCTGTTTTTTTTTATGTGGATTTGCTAAAACTGGGCCAAACTCTGAAAAGAGGATTAATCAGGCTTTTTTTTTTCGAAGCTTGAAACAAAAGTGAGGGATGCGTATTAGGAGCGGGAGATAACGCTCTTTGACTTTTTACGGATAACGGGGCCTGGAAGGAAAACGCTGAATCGCTGAAACGCATTGCCTTGGTGGTTGCCACGTGGAGAGGGGACGGAAGCGTGTGGGATTTTTTTTGAAGAGATGAGGGCTCTCTGGGACGATTCTGTGTATCAGGGTTTTATGTATCGGGCTTTTTCCCCACGCCCTAACAAAATATTGAGGCATGTTAGAGAGCGACCATGAAAATTATAGTTTTCAAAAAGTGGAGTTGTGCTCCGCGCCCTTTGAACCGAGGCGAATGTCTATTTTGATTTTTATAGAAATTGGCAGAAACGAAGATCGTTTTGAAGGTTTTTTTTTCTTCTGCAATTCTCCTGAGAAGCTTCCAGATTTGGCAGGGCCGGAGCTTTCCAAAATTGTTTATAGTCGTGTTTAAACTCATAAACAAGCTAAACATAAACGTAGGGATTTAAACAAAAGTAAAGCTAAACTTCTAAACAAAGCGTGACTTGGAGGCGTGATCATGAATGGACGAGAAGTTATGAATAACGAAGAATTTGTCCAAGTGACCTTTTCACGGCGTGTGAACTCGTGAAATAGGATCAATTGATTCAAAGAGATTTAGGCGGTATCCACCGCCTTTGGTGGAGACATTTATTTTGTATGAGAAATGGTGGAGACATTTGAGCTTTTCTTTTGAATGGGAAATGGTGGAGACATTTGAACTCACTTTTGAATGACAAAACGCTGATGATCAGCACAGTGTGACCGTTAGGGGAGTTGAAGCACTTTCGGCGCTATCCCCTCCCTTGTGATCATTTCCTGGCAATTGAATTGATAGGGAAAAGTTACAACGTTTGCATAATTTACAATTTGAGTACTTGAGTGATAATATAATGCAATTGCAACAGCCGAAAGTTTGAGAGGCATATGGGCTGTACAGAGAGTTTTTTAAATACCGTTCTCCCACAAAGTTTCACTTTCTCTTTGTAGAAAGAAAATGATAAAAAAAAAATACGATAATGGTGATAAAATTGTAATTTAAAAATCGTCATCAATAAGTGCGAGAGGGGAATTTTCGGATTTTCAGGTCATATCATTTTGCTAAACGTGTAATTTTTATGCGCGACATGAAAAAACGCTCTGTATTAAATAATATGTCGCAATATTGCGATGTGCTTGTAAAGAGAGTAGTTGATGTAATGATGTTACGCTTCCAGGCTTCAGCTAATGATCTGTTTTTTTTACTTATGTAAATTTTAGATTGTTGCGCGGCGGCAAGATTTGAAGTTGATCGTGACGTCGGCGACGATGGACTCGTCCAAATTTGCCACATTCTTCGGAAACGTTCCGTGCTTCACGATTCCGGGAAGAACGTTTCCGGTGAATATCTTCTTTGGGAAAAACACCGTGGAAGACTATGTAGATGCGGCTGTGAAGCAAACACTTCAAATTCATCTCCAGCCTAACCAAGGTCAGTTTAACTAGGGATTATGATTAGTTAACTTTAATTGAGGGGTTAGTTAAGTTTTATAACGAGGATTTCCCATATTTCTCTGAAAAGTACTTTAGGTACGAAATTTGATAACGCTTAAGCGTCACTAAGCGCTTCTAATTTCCTGATTGTTCTGCAACGATTTTTAAGCGATTTTTTTTTATTGGGCTTCATTAGCTTTGTAATTTGTTTAGGCTTCATTGTAGGCTGAGGCTGTGTTAGATGGTATCAAACGTCACAATATTATTTTGAATTCAACGAACAACGCCATTGCATGTTTGATTTTTGAACATGAGGCGGAAAAGGGTTAGATTTCCAGTTGTATTAAAAATTATGCTGAAGGGAGACCCTGACTTGAGAGAGCTGCTGTGGCGCAGGACTCTGAAAAATTAATTTGGTTTTCCAATTAGCTTTTCCCTTTTTGAAGTGGGAAAACCTAAGCAGACTTTTCTGGGAGTTCATAATCTGGTTGGGAACAAGGTTGAAATTGATTTTCAAAAATCTATGGTTTTCTTTTGTAAAACTGAATTTGAAAATTAAAAATTGTATGGTTTTTCTTTTGTGAAAACTTTAAAGTTTTTTTTGTCAAAGTTTATGTTTTGGATCGAGCTCTGAAAATTTCTGAAACTGGTAAATATTTTAAGGGAATTTTCGTTTGTTGTTTTTCGATGTTTTCCTGACTTCTCAATAAATGCAAATTGATTTACGCTGCGCTGAAGCTAGAGACGACGGAATTCTGAGTAGTGTTTTTGAATCGATATGCCTCCTGGCAACGTAGCATAAAAAATGATTTGATTTTTTTGTGTATGGATATTTGCAAAGCGGTATTTGAAATGAAAGTGAAATGAGAAGCAATTTTGACGAATTTTTTTTATAATTACTGTTTTTGATGTGAAATAACGGTGTAATAAATTATTGAAATATTTTCGAAGAAAAATGATACGTTGGGTTCAAGGGTAAAAAATAAGTTTATTTTTGTGGGGCTGAAAGAAAAAGCAAAATTTCCAGAATTGTTTTGTTTTTGTTTTTTACATTGTGTTTGAAAGTTGAGTTTGAGGAGGAAAGGGCTGTTTTGTGAAATGTAATTAAGCGTTGCAATTAAATGCTTTAATTTCTGTTTTGGAAATGTGTCACAGGGGACATTTTAATTTTCATGCCGGGGCAAGAGGACATTGAAGTGACTTGCGAAGTGCTGCAGGAGCGACTGGACCAATTGGAAAATGCGCCGCCACTCGCCATCCTCCCCATTTACTCCCAGCTCCCCTCTGACCTCCAGGCCAAAATTTTCCAAAAGGCTCCCGATGGAATTCGGAAGTGTGTCGTCGCCACGAACATTGCTGAAACGTCGTTAACAGGTCATTTACACATGTTCTTAATTATTTTTGAAAACTTTTGAACAACAATTTAAAAAAAAGAAAAACTTGAAAAGGTAATTGAGAAGTACGTCAAGGAGTTGACGAATTATTAAATTAGAATTTTAAAATTTGTTGGAAAGCCAAACAAACTCGTCCTAGTACAGAAGAAATTCAATTTTGATTTCTGCGTCTTCCTGTCTTAGGACGGGCTTTTTGTTTCTCTAAATTTTAAGTTTATGCACTCGTGCGATTTTTATAAGTTGAATAAGGACCGTTTGTATATTGTCACGGTCACGACGTCGATGACCTCGAGGACGCCGTGCCCGCGACGCCAATAGGTTAATTAGCCCGTAGGCACATTTATGGCAGACGTGTGTCTGCGTTAGTTAGCCTTATCAGTAGATGTAGTTTCGTCATGTCTTGTCCCTAGTGTAGAGTTCATTAGTTTGTCCTTGGGTGTACACCTATAAAAAGGTGTG
>VYYI01000094.1:0-53449 GCA_021029175.1 Bilobella aurantiaca | reverse complement strand
CCCCCCGGACTACGGGCCTTGGGCGTGCAAAATGGGATTTGATTTTCAGTATAAGTAACTTATAAAACTTTGCGCAAGGTACGCGTGTTCCTTGTTGTCTTGTTTGCATTGGTAGGCATTCATTTACTTTTACGGCCGCCGTGCTGTTTTCTTTTTTTGTCTATGTCAAGAAATCTGGAATAGTTAAATGACGTTTTTTTTTGAATTTCTGAGTGATATTGTTTGACGTGCGTACGTGAGCAAACGAAAGAACGAAACATTATTCTATAGCATGTCAGCTAATCAGAAGGACTGTACTGATAAATAATTTTTTTTATCATGTAATTCAACTTCAGTCCTTTGAACTTCAGTTTTATAATTTTCTGAAACCTAGTTTCTTCAATCCTCTGATGTCACTGCATACTAATCGCACAAAAAATTAGCTCGTTTGTAACCGGATCGTAAGTAGCTTGCAAATTCAAGTTTGGACTCGAACTCGAATATTCTGCCAGAATTTACAAACTCGAATCTAGAGTTTGGCGGTAGGTAAAGTCGAGTTCTCTTGTAAAATGGGACATATCTGGCTAGCAAAATGTTTTCACTTTTACTCAAATAATGGAAATAAAATAGCTACATTGGCTTTGTGTTTAGAAATCTTATTTTTTCAAGTACATAAGCAATGTAGAAATCAAATGAGATTGTCGGATGTTTTAACTCTACAGCGACTGGGTCCAGAGATGGCGGGAAATTACCATTACCTACCTCAACGAGCAGTCTTCAAGAAGGACAGCAAGACGACACTTGTGCGAACAGTCTTCGACGCTTTATACAGGGTTACACGTAACCCGTCTCTCAACGGGTGTCTAAAGAAAGCACCTAACTTCCTGGAAATAATTCTTTCAATAACTCTTTCGCTTTTGCATTGGCTCAATTGGCTCAATCTCAGATATCCGAAAGATTTTTCTTATGGTCAGAGTAACCGAAGAAGATCGCAACGTCTTACGTTTCATCTGGTGGCAAGATGCAACACAGAAGACAGTGAAGCTGTTCCAACACAATCGAGTTGCGTTTGGGATGAACTGTTTACCTTATCTGTTATCCGCCATGATTGGATATCCTGCGACTGCAGAGTCCACATCCAAAAATGATATGATATGAAAACTCTCTTTACGTGGACAACCTCGTGCATCGTAAAACAATATTTAACCAATGGAGTAACAAATCGATTAATTTGTGAAGTTCATTTATAAATAATAACCTTAGGTTTGGAAAAATAATTTGTGTACTAAAAAGTATGTGTGATGTAAATGTGCTTGTAGAGATTTACAACAGTCTATACAACACAAATTTTATATTTGAGCGAGCCTAACACTATATTTTTCTAAATTTTCATTAACCAATTTTGATGATACTTTCAAACTATTTTGGTAAAAATAAATTATAGCTGGTAGAGGGAACGTTCGGGAGGAAAAGTACTGGAGGAAACGTCCGGTCACGGGTAAAGAATGAGAAAGTTAAGGTTCAGTGGTTCATATGGGTTATTACTAGGTTGTTGGATTTGATTTTTACCAATTTTTTTTTTGTCAAATGGAACAAAATAAGGGGTAATACCTTTTCAAGAAAAATTAAAATAGGGTCACGCCTCATGTATATGAATTGCTTTAAGTAGTGAATGCACAATGTTAAATTCACATACCTCGTGGAAACATGATGACACATACGCAAAGCATGAGCAAATGTTTGATTCAGACCTTTATGTAAAATCCTGGACAATTTCTGTTCGCCCAGAAAGTCAATAAAATTTTTGAGTGAGAGCTACTCTAATGCATGAAATCCATTCCTTAATAAATCAATTTGACAATTCTATACTTATTTGTAATTCAGCTTGCTCCAAACCCGCCAATTTTAAATTTTGCTCCATAATAACTGTGCAAAATTGCGCCATATCTGAAATGTTTGTCGGAAAAGTTTTGCAAGTTGCATGTCTAGGAAAGCTAGCTTAAATTATAAGTTGTCTCATGCCTTTGCAAGTATTGGCACGAAATCTTAAATTCCCAACAAACGTTGCCTCGTGTTTCATATCAAATCTTATATTTGAATCATACAGCAAACAGGATGCTATTCAAACAACTTCTATTTTGTTTTCTTATTTTGCGGTCTGCGTGGACCTATCAAAAATATTCTGTCCCAATTTTAGGGCCATTGCTTGAAGCCTACGCCGATTGTAATATTGCATTACAAATAATCGGCCAGGACTTAAACTATGTTCCAATTAATGCACCACTAACTCTATTTCAAACGCCAAAAAGTGACTACGTAGTTCCAAAACTACGAAAAACTAGAATATCCCATCGCTTGCCGTGCGTTGCGTTTTTCTTTATGTTGCGCCATGAAGCCAATTTTTCAAAAGTTTTGAATTCAAAATTAGACACATCTGAAAAGCAGAATACGTTAAAGTTTGCAATGAACGCTGTATATAAGAGTGGGGGCCAATTACTTGTACCAGTGAAATTTTTCTTACTAGTACGATATCGCTCTCAAGTGCAAGCTATCTTGAACGTAAAGGAAATGTACCTCGTAACGTTTTACACTATTTTTCTCAAACCGGAGGTAAACGGAACAAGTTTTAGCGTCGTTAACGCCTCATACTTGTGCCCATTCTGCATTTTTAGGCAAAATGCAAACCACTTATCAGGTCCGTATCCTACTGTGAGTAAGGTGATACAAGTTTTTCAAAGAAACGTAAGAGAATCTTTTGAATTGGGAGTAAACGAAGGGGAAGGAAACTTTTTTCAAAATGAGCATATGATTTTTTGGGCTGATATTTTGAGATACTCGAAAACTCGTCGTTGTCCCGGCTACGGGCTACTTCCGCATTTCCTGCGAAATCTACATTGTTATGCTTCATCCATACAGAGTAGACTACGAGAATCAGCTATACAGGTATGACCAACGAAAGTTCCAAAACTCAAATGAACTAAAAATTGAATCTAGACACAGTAGCAAATCTCAGATAAACGAAAACTTTGCTAATAATTATGCAAACTAACGATCTTAACCCGACCTAACATGAATACTAAATCTGCACAAACTTTAAAGATATGCGTCATTCAAGTGTTTAAAAAAATTAAAACCCAAGGCCCGTAGTCCGTGGGTTAGGACCCTTGTCCTAACTTGGGTTGGTGCCGAAATCTAATCCCGGCACCAACACAGAAGGTGGGGGTGTGGTAGTGGTGAGTGGAGGCCTGGAAAGTTGCGGTCGTGGATGCTGGGTCGGTATGCATAAGGTGGTGCTCAGCCTCTGCCTAAGCAAGAGGCTCCTCGGTGGTCAACTCCACGTCCATTGCCCAGCACAAAGTCCGTTAGCTTCAGACGTCGGAACTTTCCAGTCAACTCAACTAGCACACAAACACCAATAGGCAAATGTCAAAGAGCATGAAAAAACAAAAGAAATAAATACTCGAAATATAAAATGAGTACGACGGGTAAACGAAAACCCACTTTAAAACTTTCTAAATTTTATGATACAATTTTTTTTTAAACGGGCTTGTTAGGCCTGTATTAAAATTGAAAATTAGGATTTTAACAAACATAAATATTAGAATTTCTTACAATTTATTTACCGTATTTTTTTCTCAGAACTTTTAAATGTAGGCAAAAATAAATGTCGAGTTTTCGATAACATTCCTCATATGTTTTTCATCCGTACTTTTTCCTATCTGATGTGTGTCCGTGCCGGCTGCACAAAAACTCCCTTCCACACAACACATTGGCTAGAAGAAAATTAACCCGTCCTTTACTCCTCGCCGAGCTACATAGATGTGTATTTCAATTTTTTGAAGAAATAAGTAAATTTAAAAAATATTAATATTATAAAAACCCAAAAAGTGAAATTTAAGTCTTCTTGTCCTAGGACGGGGGTTTTTACTGGTAGCTAGTGTTACACATATGTGTAAGAAATTTAAAGCAAACATGTCTTCTTAGGCAACTATGTTTGCAACATTGAAGCTCAACGTATCATATAAAGCGACGTCGAGAAATTTCTATGTCAAACTTGAACATCCCAGAATTTACTATCCTGATACTGCTAAACAACGTATCGATGCCACTTGGGGCAGAATGCATAACGAAATGTTTCTCGTGTCATCAAGACATTTCAATTTTATCACTTGCTATGGCTCACACAGCTTCATCTCCTTCTACTTTTACTTTCATCCCTTTGATAAGCCAACATGGATATTGATTGGGACGTTCTGTCTACTATTTGCAACCCTTATATCCAGTGCATACTGTAATTATAAAAGAGGGGGATTGGAGTGCTTGTCGTATTGGTTGCACGTTGTAATGGAGCTGGTTGCAACGGTTCTGGATCAGGCGCCGCATGTGTCGCAAACATGGATTTTAAAATATCGCCTCAACATCGCTGTGGAACACATGAATCAAAACCTAATGCTCGTATGGATGTTAATTGGAATTACTATAACTGGAATTTATCGAGGAATTATTGTTTCGGATCTAACAACGCCCAAAATTGATGTTAACCTAATTGAAGGCTTTTTCAACCTAACAAGTTTTCAGCTTTTCACTCCTGCAAATGATTTTCTAAGAAAGTAAGCATAAAGTTATCATCTCATGTAGCAAGCATAGTAGTGCATTATACACGTTGCAAAGGCATTTTACAGTTTTCAAGTTTGGTTTTAGCGATCCGTTGCTTGTGCATCAAAATACAACCCCACATTGTCTAAAAAATTCGACCGAAAAACGAATTTTGCAATTTAGTTTTACAAGGGTGGGTTACGACGTGTCTCTGAAATCTAAAATTAATAATATTATTCTGCTTCCCGCTTTCTTGAGGTAACTTCTTAATATTTATAACTCAACTAATAGATCGATGTTTGCTATTTTTAGGTCAGCAAATGAACCATTTACAGCGGTGTACGACGCAACGTGTAGAAACAATGTAAAGCAGACTACTGTGCTAACTGAAGTAATAAAAAATGAGGTTAATGTATACGAGTACAAGACCTATAGTATCAAGAAGAGAGGCATACTTTCTAAGCTAGCCAACAACATTTACCGATGTCCTGAAAGGTTCTATCTAGCGGTGTCTGCATTTAAAAACAAAACACGTGACTGCCGACGCAAGAAAATTGCTCTGGTGCATACTCCGCAGCAGCTAGTGTTTGCTCAAGCGCTGCTCAACACTGGGTTACAGGGCAAACCTTACAGGATCTGGACGGAGCCAATTCTGCCAGAAAAAATGTACTGGTTTGTTTCGCGAGCTGTTGGACCGTACGCTAGTCGCAAGCTTCATCAACTCATTAATTCGGGCATTGACAAATTTTGGCAAAATTTGCAACTTTTTGTGGAAACCAGGAAATTTCAGGGTTTGCTCTACGGAACCAAATTAACTGCAAATGGTCTCAGTCTCGAAGGAAACTTTGTCACTGTTTTCTTCATTTTCTTGGGTTGGGTCGCCATATCTGGTGTCACTTTTTTTCTCGAAATGTTTTTGCGATGTACCACCAACAATGTAGTAGAATACCGACCGTGATTCCTATCGGCGGTTAGGATATGTTCTATCATATCAACGTATAAGTGTGTATTCCATGCGGTTCTACCTCAATACTGATGAAAACCAAACCGAGAAAACCAAAGTTATAATTATGTTTGTTCTCGGTTGGTCTTCTACGTTTGGTTTATCAGTCCTCACATGACACCTACATTACGTAGACAGAGGGTAATTTTAAGATTAGTAGCAAATTCCTATCCTTCTTAGTTTCTTAATTCTTAAGTTTTCTTGATTAATAATTTTTTTTTCTTTGTAGTACACCTTAACGGCACTTATTTACAGTAAGTTTAATGTCTGGCAAGATTTGGGTTAAATTATCTTGGTTTGCTGATGTTACTCATTTATAAGTAATTAAGCGATATAACTTCTTCTTACGTGATATATACACTACAACTGCATTAAATGTGTTCGCTGGAACGATTGTTTTTGTTACATATTTATTTAATTTTGTAAATGTTTCGAAAATTTAACATTTCTTAACAGAGCATTTCATCATATTTCCACAAGCCCAAGTGCTGTTGCGTTCATTTGAAATGTTCGAGGCTTCCTCGGGAAATTTCAGACACTTTTGATGCTGCTGCGTCAATGTCGGTTATGAGCTTTTGTATATCGATGTCCGGCAGCTCTGCAGCACTTGCTTTTATTTCGACCCTCATTTCGTCGATCAATTTTGTAATTTGTATGGTGTACTCTCTGAATTTGTCGTACGTGAGCATTTGATTTGTGGCTTCTTCTTGAATTTCGAGCAAAATGATGAGGGACTCGGCTTTGTTCAGTAAAAAAAATGCCTCAAATACATCACCGATATGCTTGTCTCTGTTTCCGTGTTTAACTTGCTCGATAACGGCATCAAATATTGTTTTGACAACGCCAGATATTTCATCGGTTAACTTAGAAATCCCCTCCAAATTTGCTTTTTTTGATTCTGCTGTAAATAAATAAAATATTTAGTAAAATTGGACACACGAGTAAAATCTGCGGAAGAAAGTGACCAACTCCATGGCTTCTAAGTTTAACATACTTTTTTGCCAAAAATGTTTAGTTTAGCATATACTTAACCGCTTTTTTTGCTCGCCTTGGAAGATAGTGACGTTAAGAAACAAAGAAATCAATTTAGTTAAATATTTTTGAATATATATTTATAAAAATATATAAAAAAGTAAAGTAAAGTTTAGCTATCGAAAGGTTTCTGAGTCTAAATTAGCAAGAGAGTGTTAGTTATTAATAGTCACTATGATAATTATTAATAAATGTAAAAATTGCTTTGGTGATAACAAGTACCTGGTCGAGCCGACACGTCCACGTACAAGGCTATGAGGCAAACGCAGAAAAAAGTTACGCGCATTTCAAAAAACAAAGCTTAAAAAGTTCAGAAATAGATGAGTTTTTAAGACCACGGTAAAGAATAAAAGTTATAATACTTTAGTTATATATTTTGTCCTGATTTTGCAAACTGAATAATCTGAATGCTTGAACTGGCATTGAATGACCAGAAGTTAATGCTTTATTTTTAATTAGCCAAGGTCAGCATGGATTTCATATCTTTTCTTCATCTTTACGGTTGAGGAAAATTGATGATATCTAATATTGCTCAATTCTTAAACATGTGGAAAACTCTTGGAGCATGAATCACCTGAGAAAAAATACAGATACTGGAAAAAACCTAATTTTACAGAAATATGTAACCTAAGAAAACTTGAATATTCTAGATTAGGTAGTCATTATTTCTAGTAGTGTTAGTTTGCCACCTCTATTTTATTTACTGATATAAGGCTGCAAGAGAACGAAAAGAAGTAAAATGACTATAAAGCGCATTAATTAGCTCGTTTTCTGCACATTTTCCCACAAGTCCCACTGCTAAGGAATTTGAGAATATGTGTATATGATATCTCTAAAAGGAAATATATCAATGCAAGACGTATACTAGTGAATTGAAACATATAAAAAACAATACAAAATGCGTATGCTTTTTTTTTGGTAAGGGGCGACTTACAACTTTTAGAACAAATGTTTGTCGTTCCGGGGTTTTCTAGGAAGTTATGTCTTCTATCATAACCTTACCAATTGCTAATACAAAGTGTTTGACCTTTTTTTTGCATACCCCAAAATAGTCAAATTTGGTATAAATAGATGTGACACAAGTATTCTACAGAATATACTTAAAGTTAAAATCCCGTTTGACAGTCTTATTTTGTTAGTTTAAGTTAAAATGTTGTAATTACAGTTTCAATAATTTTCGTCCTTTTGAAAAAATGTGTATATAATTTTAAATATTTAGAGTTCTTATAATGTAAAAGTATTTGGTATTGCTATATGAATATGCAGAATTCGTTGAGATACATTTCAGTTTCTAGCTAGTTAACGGGTATTTTTTCCTTTTACGTAATCAATCCCTTTTAGTGAATAAATTATTAAAAGAATCAAACTGCAGTAGTAATTTTAATCAACTATCGTACATGCACTCATGTAACTACCGTGGTTGGGATTTTGAAACAAAATAAATGCCAACATATCAAGTGGATAAAGCGCGGGATCTTGGTTGAATTTAAATAAATCCAACTGTAGATTATAAGAAAATATTCAGAGAAATTTGGTCCGATTATGAAGTTTCATGCACATTGCCTTACCACACAGTTTAGCATAGTTGGACAAAATTTTTCTAATTGCAAACTTTTAGATTTCTTTGTTGAACAAACACCGATTACTCAAGTGACTATATAGTCACTCTTTTATGTATAAAATTTACTGTGATATTGAACGCATGCCATTGCGCAATTTATTTCCAACATTTATTTAATTATACCCTATTTTGTAGTTTTACAATTCTGATTATTACATTCTTAGGAACATGAAACATTTGTCTGCCTATTCTGCTTAAAAACAAAATGAGGATACAGCTGATGGAGGCTGCAATACTTGCTTAGTTTACGCTACCGTTTATTAAGGCTTTGTAATTAATGTAACTATACATGCAATTAAACATATACATAAGCTATTCGACTGATAAATGAGTAGCTAACAGGTTTTAAGTTGAAATTTTTAGTAATAATTTTTTAGACATAATCAGACCAATTCTTACCTTATTGTTTGCTCAAACATTGATAATTTTTTTTAATTAAATTAATTTTAAACATCTGTTACCGTAATGATTGTGCTCTGCATAATTCCTCAAATTCTTGCATTATTAGTACAAAATAAATAACAAATGATAAAATTATGTATTACACTTTACTTGATTTTCACTCTAATTGTGTATGACAGTTTTGCCCAACATGGAGTGAATGGGTTAAAGCAGTATGTGCGGGGGCTCTCTTACTTGCATTGCTTCCGTCATTTCGTCCTTTTGTCTATTTTACTTTTACTCTAGAGTAAAAGGATAAGTTAAATTTAGATAATTTATACTAAAATTTAGGTTTTAAGCGTATTTGATTTAGTTTAGTTTTCACGAGTACGCTTTGTTTTTTTGGGTTAGGTAGAAGTTTAAGTTTCGGATTACTTCCGAGCTCCCTTAAGGGTTTCTAAGTGCTGAAAAGTGTTTCCTAAGGAACCATCTGTTTCAAATTCAAACTACACAAGTTAATTGTAGAGGACCAAAATGCAGGACGATACATCTTCCGATGATGACTACGATCACGTCAGGATGCCTGGTACTATGCAAAACAAGAACAGGGACAGGGATAATGTAAGAAAATACTTAATAAATATTATTACAATTCTCTATTAAAAAATTAATTTTTAAAACTTATATACTAATGTTTTATCAGTAACTGTACATTTTGTATACAGAAAAATATATTACCTACTAAGAAAACTTCTTATTATGTAATACTAATAATAGTGTAATGTTTTGTAACGGGTCTGTGTCTGCCATTCTAGTTGCATCGTGCAATTTCAAAAATGAAGGAGGTGCCCTTCGCTGAAGATGACCTGGATTTTCTTTCCCCGATTGGAAGTCCAGCCTCCGAAAGCTTTGGAATGGGAAGTCGTGGCAAATTCTTTGAACTAAAACGGAAGTTAGAAGAGGATCAGGCCAATAGGTTAATAGCTAACATGAAAATTTACAATATTAAGTGTTAACAATTAGTTTGTTCTAGTAAATTATGATGTTGTTATGCTATGTTATTACACCATGTTATGTCATTCTGTTAAGTTAATGTTATTTTATCAATTTTTAGGCAAATTCCAAGTTCAAATGTTGTTGGTTCTGAAGACAGTGACGGACTTGAGCTTACTGACACCCCATTCGAAGATATACTGCACCACGACTTGGAAGGCGAGCAGTCTCGATTGTTATCGTTAACAATGCGTCTAGTACGTTCAAAATCACTTTTAGTGTGATAATGATTATAATTGTTTTATATCTAAATAAATTTTCATTACTTTTAGGACAATCATCCTAAGTTTAATGAAATGTACAAGGAAATACGGGAACGTGATCATAAAATCCTTGATTTGGAGGCCCGTTTAAGCGAATTAGATCGTCAAGCAATTGATATGCAGGTATAGTACTAAAAGTTATTTCTAGGTATCTGTTTTATTAGGTCCGTGGTGTTAAAAATTACGTTTTTCTTGCTATAAATATGATTTATGTTAAAGTTGTTGAGGTTTTTAATAAAAAATATCTGTTATGCAGGACTCCATAGGTCAGCGTGACAAATTGATAAATTCAAAAAACGAGGCCATAAACATGGTAAATACTAAGCACAGAAAAGAGTTGGAACAGAAGGAAGAGGAGTTGAGAAAAACTCAGCAAACCATGTTTGACCTTGAAAAAAATTTGAGTAGTATTCAAGATCACTACACTCTTGAGAAGGATCAGCTTTCATCTGAAGTGGAATTACAGCAGAAAAAGTACACCCCAAATCATTTTTCTGAACTATAACTAAAGTCTTGTTTCTAAAAAAAGCAATTTGTTTATATTAGAATAGAGCTACTGGAGAGTAATTCCGAATCAATGAAAGTTAAGCTCGAAGCTTATGAAGTCAAAAGTAATCTCCTTGAGGAAGAAGTTTCACGCTTGCGTATAGAGAAGGACGAGTTAGATCAAAACTTGGCGGATAGGGATGCATTGCTCAGTACAAAGGAAACAAAAATCGATGAACTTTCTGAAACAGTGGTTAAGTTGGAAACCACACTTAAGAAAATGAGAATGCAGTTCCAAGCAAAACTGAAGGCATTTAAAGAAAAACAAGCTGATATGGAAGAAGCTGTAATTTGACTTAATTGATGTTTTATACTCAAAAACAATATTAAACTATGTTAAATATTTTTAGATGAAAGCAGCCGAAAAAGTGGGAGAGCTGGAAAATAAAATTTCAGAATTCATTAACAAAATTGCTGAATTAGAGGAAGAAAAAGGTACCTTCTTTTTGCAGAAGATGGAATACGAAGAGAGCGCGGTAGGAATCCAAACTGAACTCGAAAATGAAATAAAGAAGTTAAACAGCATTAATGAGGATACACTGCAAGAGGTTGAACGCCTCAAATGTGCTGCAGAATCCGCCGAAGCAAAGTGTACTGAAGCTTCTAGAGAGCATGCTGAGCTTAAATCAGCTAAAGGTAAAAAAATATCAAGATTTTAGTATCATCACTTAAAACTGAATCTTTGAGGATTATTATAAAAATAAGCATTCCAAGCCTGTCCCTGGACTTGAAGACTTAGAGTTTTAATTTTTGGATACTAATGCTTGGATGTTATGCTTAAATTATATTCTTTAAAAGTAAGACTTTTTCCATAGCTCCTACGCCCCTGTTTATTGAAAAGTATTATATTTTAGTATTTAGTTAGTATTATAACTAACTTGCGTACGTTTTGTGGATTTTGTTTGATATAAAAAGTAGAATACCAAATTCTATAATAGCAACCAAATAATTGTGTTTTAATTTTTTTTTACAGACCTTGAATCTGAACAGATTAAGCTATTGCAAGAACAAGTATTTGAGCTGAATTGTAAACTTGAATTAGAAAATTCCGCTGAAACTTCTGGTAAACATATTGGACATAGAATTTTTAAAAATGTAAAAATTTTGTGTAGAACGTTGTATTACTTGAACTTTTTTAAACACTACAGGCTCTTTAAAAATTCTTACTACCGAGCTGGAGTCGCTGAGAAATGAGCTGGAGCAAGGAAAAGTGGAAAGGCAAGCGTCTGAAATTCAGTTGCAGAACCGAATTAACGAGTTAGAAAATGTATTGAAGGAATACGAATCTGTTAAAACGGAACACTTTGACCTTCATTCCGCAAAACAAGATGCCGATCAAGAAATTTCCAGGCTCTTGGCAGAATTGGAGGCTAGTAAATTGATACATATTGCTTTAGAAGAAAAAGCAAACCAAATTCAATCCGAGAATGAATCCGCTGTAGTTTATAAGAACCTACTTCAGCAGAAAGAAGCAGAACTAAATATATATGCCGAAGAGGCTCAACAACTTAAGCAGTTAAGAGATTTCGAATCCAGTCGGCAACGTGAACTAGAAATGGAAAAGGAGAGTTTGTTTGACAAGTTGGCTGTCATGGAAAGAAATCACGAAATAGACGTTTTTGAAACACTTGGACAGCATTCAGCAGTTGTGGAGCAGCATATTTCAGAAATCGAAACGTTGAAGAATCGCATTTCGGAACTCGAAAGTGCAACTCAAGATAATGAGGCCCTGAGCACAGAACTTCAAAAACTTAGAGAAGAAAAATTAAATTTTGAATCCAGTGCTGAAGTTTTGGACCAGTTTCACAACTTGAAGGCATCTGAGCAGAGTCTAAAAGATGAAATCGAGCAAAAAACACGGCACGCTGAAAGCTTAGAATCAAAGTTAGCTGAAAGTCAGCAAGAAATCGAGTCGTTGAAATGGGAACACGAAGAAAATATTGAAACTTGCAAGCAGCTTTCTAACGAAATACAAAAACTCAACATTAAAAAAGAAGAGCTAGAGAATGCTGAAAATGATTATGAAGAAAAGATTGCAAAGCTTGAGAGTGATTACGCAGTATTGTTAGACACACAGAAGACAACTCTTGATGAAAATGGTATGTATAACTATTTAGTTGTAAGTTTTTAATATAACTAGTTTTGTAACTTGGGTTTTGTTCATAGGCTTGCTACAAAGCCGCATTATACAATTTGAGGTTGATTACTCAGAATTGTTAGAAAAGAACAACACAATTTTGGATGAGAATGGTAAGTATTTTATTTAGTTTCAAGATATTACTATAATTATTTTCATGTGTAAAAACAAACTTTATTTTTCAGCCTTGCTACAAAGCCGCATTACACAGCTTAAGGTTGATTACTCAGAATTGTTAGAAAAGAACAAGAAAATTTTGGACGATAATGGTAAGTATTATATTTAGTTGTAATTTTAATCGTAACTAGTTTCATATGTTCAAGCAAAATTTATTTTCCAGGCTCGCAACAAAGCCGCATTACACAGCTTCTGGCCGATAGTGAGTCAACTTCCACGCAACTCGAAACTGCTATTGCTAGTTACGAAACAGAGAAAACTATATCACAACAACTTAGAAACGAGTTGGAATTGTTAAAGACAATGCCGAGCAATTCAAAAAACAAGAATGAAGATGCAGCGGAAGTGAACGTAGCCCCTGGGAAAGATGAAAATGATGTACCATCAATTTATACAGCATCAGAAGCTAAATTTGCAGATTTGTTTTCTTCTTTTGGAGAATCCAAAACCAGCAATGTAATTCCGGTCGATGATGGATGGTCAAGTTTTGGTTGGGGTGGTGCTGAAGTCGTGGAGCAAGATATCGTAAAGAGGGAATCTATTCAAGAGAGTGAAATTACGCCTGGGCCAAACAGTGTTTTGAAGTGAGTACATAATTAAATTATGCAATTTAACGTTACTGGAGAATTTAAATGTGACACTTTTGCATAAAAAACAAACATAATAATAGTAATAACATAATGTAACAAAATATTAAAATTGACTCAAGAAGTTCAATTCATTTTTTGAATTCAAGCTATTGCACAACCGTTTTCAAATTGTTTTAATGTTATTGTTTCTAGGGAACTGCAAGAAAGCAAAGAACGATTAACTGTTCGCAATGCGGAGTTAGCGCTAGAAATTGAAAGGTTAAGCGCTCTAAATCAGAACGCCGAGGGTGAAATTGGACGTCTAAAGCATTCGGTGCAAGCAGCTGAAGAAGCAGTTTTAGTTGAAATCGCTGCAAAAAAGGAACTCTCTGAGAGTATTGCCACTCCTCAATTAGAATCACTGACATGGGAATTTAATACGCTAAAACAAGACTTTAGTCAAATCCAGTCAGAGAAACATTGGGTTGAAGAGGAACTTAGGAGCAAATCCGAAGAGCTGAAGGCACTTACCCTTGAAAAACAAGTTCAAAACGATGAACTTTTGAGGTCTAGTACGGAAAAAGAGGAACTGGAAAATAAGTTAGAACAACTAAGAGTTGAACTTGAGATGCATGCAAAAGCAAAAGAGACACTAATGCTAGAAGTTGCTAAAATTAAAGAAGAAAACACACTTTTAGACTCTAAGTTTCAAGAGTGTCAGCAAGAATTAGAGTCCTTGAAATGGGAGCATGAAGAAAACCTGGAAACCTGTAAGCAACTTGCTGCTGAAATTCAGAAACTCAACCATAAAATTGCGCAGTTTTCTATCACCGAAAAAGAGGGCGAAGTAAAAATTGCAGATCTTGAGAGCCAACGAGACAACTTACAAGAATCAAACAGAGTAGCACTGAAATTGAATGGTAAGTAAAGTATGTGGTATAACCATTTTGTAAGAAGTTGATACATTTTTTTTGTATATTATCTTGATTGCCTTAGATTCCCTACAAAGGTCTATTCTTGAGCTTGAAGCTGATAATAAATCTGTTACTGAAGAATCTAAACAGCTCATTATAAAATTTGAAGCTGAGAAAGAGCAAACCAATTTTGAAATTGATTTTCTGAAGACTGAGCTAAGCACTTATCGCGAAAAGTATGAAGTTGTTGTTCAGGAGAACGAAACACTAAAACGCGATGCTGCATCAGGAAAAGTCGTCGATACAAGTTCAACGCAGAAGGCTGCGGCAATTATTGACTTTGTTGACTGGAGCGAAAATAAAGAAAAATCGCTTAACAAAAGTGAAGATACTGGTGATGACGGTTGGTCAAACTTTGGATGGGGAGATACGGAAGTTTCTGAAGAGCCAATAATAACCAAGAAACCATTTCTAACAAACGATTCAGAATTGTCCTCATTACACGCTGAAGAAAAGCGAGTTTTAGAGTAAGTTCAAAAACTTTTTTCAAACTTTTTCTTATACTATTTTTTACTATTATTTTTTACTATAATTCCAAGTACGAATTAGATGCGTACATTTTACTAAAATATTATTTTTCTATTCTTTAGGCAGAAAATAGAGAACTTGCTATTAGAATATCAAAATCTTGATTCAAAAGCTGACCGTTTAGAAGAGGACGTTTATCGAATTCAGGCAGAAAAGGATGAACTGACAAAATCTCTTGCAGAAAAAGAGTCCAAAGTAGAGGAATTGACCGCTTCTGTAGCAAGTTTGGAAACAAATATAAGAAAACTTAAAATGCAGTTTCAGGTGAAATTAAAAGCACTGAAAGGAAAACAGACCGACTCCAGTACAGAGGAGGTGAGTTTTGAATTAACTTGTTTAGGCTTTACAAGCCCGTATAAAACAAAGGTGCACTTGACAATTTTTACCTGTGTTTAGTTTGCATTAGGTTTAGTTTTGAGATCTCTAAAACTTATTCTAATTGGCCAAAACGTGTCCAAAGTTGTACGCACAATCTATTACTATTTACTATATATATTACTAATACTATTTAAGCTAGCTTTTTATATTTGAAAACAGGTGTCTTTCGGTGAGAGAGTTGTATATTTTGGTCATTAGCTTTGATTTTTTTGTTTCATTTTAATTTTCAGTAACTTTTGCAATTGTAATACCCAATAACTTGTAATTTGTAAATTTTGAAAATGACATACAAAAAATATCCTTGTCAAGTACTGGCATGTTTAGCCCTTACAATAAACCATCGGGAGTGTATTCAGGGTAATATACAACATTGTTACATGTGTTGTCAAGTAGTCAAATAAACAATTCATAGATTGTTAAGTAGTCATAATAAATTGCTGTAATCATAAATTTAGCTGTTGATATTTCCAATTTTTTGAAAATTTTAAATTTTATTAGAATCTTAATGAGATTTAAATTTTCAAAACAGAGCCTTCAATGATAAAATTTGTAAATTCTTCAGACCTATTCAGACGTCATTGAATAATATAATCGTCGCTTTTTAAATATTAAATCTCATTATTCTTTAAAGTTTACAAATTTCTAAATTTTGAAAACGAAATTTCAAAAATGAGTATTATCGTAAAATCAGTGTAATAAACCTGCACCAATATATAACAATGGTGCCGATTGCTGTAATAACTTACAAAAGTTCATTGTTAGGAATAACAATAGAAACCTAAAAACAACGTTTAACACCATAGTGTTTTGAAACACATGCCCCTGCTTTCCAGTCTGGAACCCGACCAGTGCAGTGGTCTTATTTTCTCTTATTCTCTTTCTATTTGTAATTTTCTCTGTTAGCTGCAAATATGTCTTTTACCGCGATCAAATTTGATATATTTGAACAAATGCCCCTAATTTGTAAAGATTTATATCCTATATATATATATTTCTTTATATCTTATATCCTATATCTGTATATATGTAATTTTTGTGCAGAGAATCTCTCCAGAAACACGACAAGAATCACCATCTCCTGTTCGTACAGAAGACGATCGGCAGATTGGCATTCTCCGTGAAGAAGTTTCTCAAGCGCGGGAAGACAAAATGGCCCTATCAATTAAGCTATCTACTTGTGAAACCAATTTGGCAGAGGTCACTAATCAGTTGGAAAGCATGAAGTGGGACTACCAAGGCCTCCAAGAAAATTGCGATGTGCTAAATCAAGAAATTAGGCGACTTAAGTCTTTGAACGAAACCTCTGCTGAGATGACAAGTACTTCTGAAACTTCCAAAAGCAATATAGAGATCGAAAAGGCTCAAATTACTATTAAAGAGCTCAAAACAAACTTAGGTAAACAATATCAAATTATGTTAAATATAAATTTTAATAAATTTTAAAACTCTAGATTCCAAAGAAAAAGAATTACAAAATTTGGAATCGGAGATAGATGTCCTGAAATGTGACCTAATAGAATCGGACCGCAAACAAGCAGAGTTATGCAAAGGTATTGTTGACACTTTTTCTTTGTTTTCTTTAAATCACTAAAATACAAATTTACCAAATACATTATTTACGTTAATTTTAGAGTATGAAACGAAACTAGAAACACTTCAACAGCAGTACGTCGATTACAAGAAGAACGTAGACCCATCATTGGTTGCCAATCAGGTGAAAATTTCGGAATTAGAGCAGGAGCTCGAAGTATTCCGTAACATGAGTTCTGTTGGAGCAATACCGTCAAACGTTTCAAATGAACAAGATGCCCAAATAGTGGAATTTCAGCAATACCTAGAAGCCGAACAGCGAGCTAAAAATATACTCGAAAGAAAAATAGAGTTGCTTCAAGGAAAAATCCTGGAAATTGAACAATCGGAAATGAAATGCTTTGAAGAAACTTTACTACTAAAATCTTGGACAAGGGAACTTGAAATTGATAATCAGAAAAAACAATCAGAAATTGATTTGTATAGAAGTGCTGGCGATGGTGACATGCGCAATATAAAGGCAACGATACTTCAAGAGGAAGTTATGCGATTAGTCAACGAACTGCAAGACCGTGACAGTCGTTGTGAAAGCCTTACAAATGAGATTACTCGGGTAAAATAAACTATAATATACAAAGTAATTTCGAAAACTTTCATCAAAAAACTTTACGCAAAATGATCTACGTCTTTGGAACATTGCGCTATAATTGGCAAAAGCTTTAGTTAAAACAAATAATTTACACTATTGTTGCGTTCTGGTGTAATCAAACAAGTTAATCGATGTTTCACAATCAAAATAATTTTATATTCTTCTTTATTTCTTTGATTTCTTTAATTTGATACAGTTTGTTTATTGTTTTAAATTTGTTGTTTGTTATTTGTTGACTTTCTTCAAAGTAATATAGGCTAATTTACTGTTTTAGCTGATGGAAGAACGCGACAAGCTACAGCAACAGGTCTCTCAATTAGCTTCAAACGCAAATAAGCAAGATACCTTACTGCTCACCACGGCTACTCCAGGCAGTCATATCCTAGACGTGCAGTCGTTACAAATAAAATTGGGAGAGCTAGAAGAACTCAATTGTGCTATCAACATGGATTTGCGAAGAGAGCGAGAGGCGAGGCGATTGGTTCAAGAGCAATTATTCTTTAGCCAATCATCGCGTGGCTATGGTCAACCGAGAAGTAAATCGCCGACGCTGTCACCAGCGAGATCTAACTCGCGACCATCATTTCCAACAAACGTATCGTCACCGGCATTGCTTTTGCCATATGCCTCTGGTTCAGTACCTTTTAGTGCGTCTGCACCACACTCTCCAACTAATTTGCAATCGCCTGGAGCAGCACGCTTGCCATCCGAACAGTTCCAAACAGTAGAATTAAATACAGCGTAAGTTTACCAATATTTATTATTTAAATATATATAATAATATAATATTTATTGTATAAAGTCAATGCAGTTTGGTTTAATGGCATACTTAAAACCTTGCAAGAATTAAGCTAGCCAACCTCTTACTTGAATGTACCTTAACGTAATGCCCTTAAAAAGAATACAAATGAGCCCTGTTTCAATTTTCAGTAGCAAATGATTCTAAGTAAGCGTTAAAATCAAATAACGTATCCTAACTAAAACACATTTCTAGCACTGTAGATATTTATTGTAATATTAATTGTTTAAATGGATGTATAATCATATTACAAATGAAATATTAATATTTGTTTTAGCTCTGGTCCTGCATATATGACCCCGCAATCCCCGCCTTCGCCAGTGATGAGGATCTGAGGGCGCAGTAAATCGAAATTTTGAATTTAAATTAAATAAAACTAAGCAAATTTTTTTGAAGTGCCCTTAATATTTATTGATTTTATTTTATTTTCAAATAAAAATCTACTGAATAAGCAAATAAAATCATACATCGTTCAAAAGTTTTTTTTATTATTAATGGTGTCGACAAACTCTTAAAATTCATACAACTAATAGCTTAAATTAAACATATTTTTTGGATCGTTTTATGTGAAAATGAACATAATACACTAGAAAATAGTATTGAAATCGTATGAAATAATATGTAAAACGGGCCTCTAATTTTCATTGATGTTTGTCTTTGACAACAGAAATTTCTGCTTAATATATACTTTTTCATTATGTACTACTTGCTTTGATAATTGTTACTGTTCATTATTAAAAAAACTGCTAAAAACAGGATAAATTGGTAATTTTTAAAAGTGCACGTGGCCGAATTATTCCTGTCGTTTAAAAATTTAGACAATTTACCTTCCAAGTTGTTGAATTAGAGCTTATGCCAAACCCTGGCAACAAACAAATGTTGCAAAAGTTTTGCTTTACATAATGCCACGAATCATTTAACTGAAAAATTATGCAAATTAGTTTCGGGTGAAGTTTGAAGCCAGGAACGTTGTTAATTTAGCATGACATTATTAAAAAAAGAGTGAAGCTTATCATTGCTTGCTTACCACTGATTTGCGATTTAGGAAACAACGAATATGAAACTTATTGTCATTCAAATACTATATTGCTTCACAAACTTTGCTTATTCCTGGAACATTGAAATTTTACCAAAATTTATCGAAGCCTTTTCAAATTGTACAGTTGCTTTACAACAATTTGGTTCTGATTATGAAATTCCGGAACTCAAGGCTCCCCTCACACTGTTTCAAACACTTAGGAAAGACAAAGTTATACCTACATTTCGCCTAACAAAAATTTCTCACCGCTCAATTTGTGTTGCATTTTTTTTAATACTTAGACCTGAAGCCAAGTATTCAGGCATACTGAACACACTAAACACCGCGAAGAAGCGAGCGGCATTTAAGTATGGCATGAACGCGGTGCATTGGAATGCTCGAATGCTCCTACCGACGAAATTCTTTGTTTTTCTTTCTTATCGTGCACAGCTTTCAGTATTGGTTAGTTTAAAGGAAATGTATCTTGTAACATTTCATGTCATCTATCTGAGACCGAAACCTAATACCACAACTTTGGTCCATGTAAATGCCTCGTATATTTGCCCATATTGTATTTTATTACAGAACTATGAATACAGGAGTGACATCTACCCTATGGTAACTAAGCGTGTATTATTTAGTCAAGCAAACATTCGCAGCAAATTTGATCTCGGAGGAAACGAAGGAAGCGAAAACTACTTTCAGGGCGAGTCCATGTTTGTCTGGTGGGAAAGTAATAAGAACTCAAAACAGAGGGTATGTCGTTCTCAAAAGTTATTGAAACGGTATCTCCAAGGCGTTTCATGCTACTTTTCCAATGCTGAGACGCAAATATATCAATATTTAATTCAGGTAAGGGAGGCAAATATATGAGTTGTGTATTGCAAATGCAAAATCTACCCGCGCATAATTTTTTTTTCAAAATTTAGCTCCTTAGTAGTCTCATACCAAGAGCCAAAATGAGAAAAACATTTTAAAATAGGGTTTTCAATTTTCGAAATCTAATTCTGCACTAGGTCAATTTGAAGATCTGTTGTAAGAATTTATGTTTCTCATACATCCCGATGAGAATAATTTATTGACAAAAAGTAATAAACTTTATTAAAACTTTTATAGTATAAGTTATCTCTTCTTGTTTTCAATAGGTGACGTTATTTGGAGCCATGAAGTACAATTTTACCGACAAGTTTTCTATTCGTACACTTTGGGCTACATTAGATCACCCAAAATTCTACTATGGCGGGCAAAATTCTTGGAATATACATAATACTAGTAAACTTGCAGGAAATCTCTACTTAATATCTGTCAGATATTTTAATTTCATAACTTGTTACGGATCACATAGTTATATTTCTTTTTATTTCTATTTTTCTCCCTTTGACTCTTATACATGGATGGCAGTTGGAGGATTTTGTGTAATTATTGCCGGAATCATAATGTTTGATACAAGTCGGCGCACAACACTTATTTGCGATTCTAGAAGTTTACAAGATGGCGTTAAACTAATTTGGGAATTGGGTTGCGCCCTTATCGAAAAACCACCAAATATAAAACATATTGCTCAGACAAATATGATGGATAACGGATTAATGAGAAAAGTTATTATTGTATGGCTTTTGGTTTGCCTCACAATAACTGGAACTTACAAAGGGATAATAGTTTCCGACTTAATTACGCCAACCCTCGATGTTAACCCTATCAAAACTTTCTGGAACCTTACGGACTTTCAGATTTTCACACCTGGGAATGAATTTAGAGCAAAGTGAGTTATAGTATAAGGTACAATATATAATATATATAAATATAATACAATATATTATATGCACCTCGTCAGAAATGTTACAATTAGAAAACCGTTCAATCTGGTATATTGGTTAAAAGCAGTCGTAAAAATGGTTTTGCCATTGGTTTTCCCCTTAAGGACGAGGATAATCAGAGGATATAAAATGATCAAATAAAGATGCCCAGTTGCTTGGGGGAGATTTAGAATACTACCCTCATTTGAATAGTTATGCTAATGAGTCCTTCAATATCCCTACCCACTCTTTTACATATTAAACAACCGCAAAGCGGGAATGTAATTAACGCTCCATTACTTTAATGTATTGATTTGATTTACATTGAACTTAACCCTGGCCTCCTTAGGACAGGATCAGGCCCCGTGGGGGTTAAAAATGAAAAAAAAAATTGCGGGGTCATAGACCTCGGCACTTTTGTTGGACCTTGAGTAGAATGTAAGTGGCCCAATTCGCTTGAAAAACTCATGGCAAAATTTGGAAATGTCGTGGCAAAACTGGCAAACTTTGAATTTTGAAATTGTAACGAACGGCTTCTAGGACGTACTTGTCTGGGATTTCATATATATTGTATATTACAGGTCAGGAAATGAGCCATATACACCAAGTCCAACTGACATTGGTTGTCATCAAGATCTCAAAGCTAAAACAATGCTATTCCGAGCAATAACTCGAGATTTGGGAGAAAAAAAATATGCAGTTTATACAAGTAAACAGCATTCCTTTCTTTCTAAAGTGTTGACTAAACTCTACAGATGTCCAGAAAGTTTTTACAATACAATCACTGCATTCCTCAAGCAAACATATGACTGCCGTAAGAAGAAAATTGCTCTGGTGTACGAACCCCGTCAACTTGAGTATGCCCAAGCCTTACTAAATCGCAACTTAAGAGGAAGTCCTTATAAAGTGTTCAAAGAGAGAATACTGGAAGAAAGAATGTATTGGGTTATTTCAAGGTCAGCTGGACCATACGTTGCTCGCAAGTTTAGTCAACTAGTGAATATGGGCATAGAGAAGTTCTGGAGTAATATGCAGTGGTTTGTAGAAACTAGAATATTTCAAGGCTATCTTCATACGAATGAGGTGGAATCAAACAGTCTTAGTCTTCAAGGGAATATAGGTACAATATTTTACGTATTACTTGTTGCAGTGGCAATCGCATTTGTAGCACTAATCGTGGAAATTTTATTCAAAACTACTACGATGATGGCGTAGAAACGAGCTTGAAATAATTTTCCGGAAGAAAATTGATCTAGTTTAAAAATAAACTCACAAGTATAGTTTAAGCGAGCATAACTTTTCTAGTAGATAAAGCATCTGTCTTTTTCTCCTGGTATACCTGAGACCGTGAGTTCGAATCCTCGATCAGCCTAAAATGTCTTTGCTATTGATTTCTTCTTAACGCATTGTCTTTGTGTCAGGACTTTTGTAACCTCCCGGAAAATTGAAGTTAGAAATCTACTGAAAATAATTTTGAATAACTTATTGAGTTGAGACTAAAGTGATGGAAACTATTGTGCATGCCTAATAATGAAAAAATGGTAAGTTTACTATTCGCTGCTTGAAGACAATTTGATACTCCATAATGCTTTTCCACAATTAAATTTTGTAGTTTTCTTCATTTTAAATCTTGTTGCCCATAGAGCTTAATTACATTTAATTAGCAAAAGGTTTGTATGGCTGAACTTATTATAGATCGTCTAAGCTGAACTCGCAGAAGCGAAAAACTGTAAAAATTTCACAAGTCATGATAAGACTAGGCTGAATTAAGTGAGTTCTCTTTTCGTCTTTTTTAAAATTAATGGAAGTTAATACTATCACACAAGTTTTTTTACTCCTCTTGATTCAGACATACAATGTAATGTTAACTTTAAGTAATTTTTATTAATAATTGAGTCCTCTAGTAACGAATAAGTGCTTTCTATAAATAAAATATGCTAAGAACTTTGATTTCTAAAATTTCTGTGTTCAAAATTCCTGAATCATAATTCCAAAATTATTTAGATTTATAAGTATTTATAGAAACTATGTATGTGGAAGCATAAAGCTACGTGTCACTAGAAATAAAAAAAGGACCAATGGCAGTAAACACGGGAGTAAACAATCAAGCCAGTTCTAGAACAAGGAGCAACAGAAATAAAAAATAAAAACCAACCTTGGTAAGGACAAAAAAAATGCTACCAGATGAAACCAATGAGAGTAAGAATTCAATTTTTTTTAAATGCTAAATTTCCTAAAAAAAAATTTGAAGCGTGTGGAATTTTAAATGTTTGGCCCTTCATATCAACAAATATTGGTCAATATAAAAAGCAAAATTAGGTGACAAGCTGACTCTTCAACATGAACCAGTACTCAAACAGTCTTCATTGTCCAAAAAGTATCATATTTTCGCGTTTAAGGTTCTGAGCAGATACTTCAATCTTTTTAATATTGCGACCGATAGAGTAAAAGGTAAGGATTTCAGTGTTATCCACTGCGCTGGCCAGGGCCTCTTACTCCAAAGACCTCAACAACTAATGCTCTGCGTCACTATGTGGCGTTTTCGCCACAATATTTTACAAAATGTTTTCCTTACTTGTATACAGCATCGACTGTTTGGCTTATTAGGATAAGTATTGACTTAGGCTACCTACTTTTAGCTGTTATGATATTTTACAAATAATTATTCTACTTAGTTCTGAAATTTGTGTTGATCTGGGGCTGGGTTTATATCAAATTGACTAATGATGGATTGATTGACAACCGGTGAATTTGATTGAGGCCATTTGTCATAATGGTTGTCAATCATATTATAATCAATTTTTGACCTGGATTGAGGGTAACCAAATACAAGTTCCATTTGACCCATTGAACACCCTGTTGGGGTTGGAGAGGTACAGGCTCAAAAAAATTTCAATACTTGTAGACAAGTGGTAGACAAATGTTTCCAAAATGTGTTAGGTCTTAAAATGATCATTAGATAAAACCACATTTCGTATAGGTTCGCAATGCAAATAATTCCCTCAGTGTGATTATTCTTAAAAAATGTGATGACGTCTGCCATTTACCGCTTTTGGAAATAGTTATTTTTTAGCGCTTATAGCCACAAATCATAAAATTCAAATGTCATACTCGGTGGTGCCACGTATCCGCCTGTTGTTTAGCTTCGAATGTATTACAATAATGAAAAAAAATTAAATAAATGTTTTGTAAGTTAAATCGATTCGTTAAATAAGATCGAAAAATGAATGGATAGAATCTGTGATTAGTTTATACGTAACATAAGTTAAAATACAATTCATTCAAACCGAAATCTAACACATAAATTACGTACTTTGATTGCGGTAAACATTATATAGAGAGCTTTGGTTTTATAAGTTTTACGTCAGCCATACTTGAATTAAATTAAATTGAAAATACTTGGGCATGTTGTAAAGCCATTCATTCGATCGTTATAAAGTGTAAAGCGATTTAAATTTTCGAGGATAGTTTGATATTTGCTACTGCTAAATATTAGAAAGACAACTAATTTATTAGTTAACTAAGTAAAATTAACTACCTAACGTACCGTCGAGCCTTTGCTTACAATGTTCTACTTGCTTACCATTGTTGCGGCCATTCTATTCCAATTCCCTTCTTCTAACGCAAAGGTACAAATAAGTTAAACATCAGCAGTTCCTATTTACGATATTTTTTAAGGTTTACGCTACTTCAAACCAACTTGTAACTTGACACATTATACTAACAATAATACGCACAAAATAAACGTAAACTTATATGAAACTGGGTTTCATATTGTAATAAGAAAATATGAAAACTAATTAAATAATTAGTAATTAATAAGTAAAAAATTGTAAAAAATGAATTTAAAACTTTAATTAAATTAAGCTTTTGCGTTCATGTGATTTTTTTTCATTTCAATGTATTTAATTCCAAATTTTAAAATTTATCTTTCAGTTATCAGCAGAACAGGAGAAGAACGGCCGGAAACTTATTTCATGGTATTACAGTAAGTATTACCATATGATTTCACCTTCTTTGACTAGCCAAACGAGCGCTTCCCCGAACAGGAATACTTTCGTATTATTTTATGGGTGCTTCCCACCTATGACGGGCTTGCTTTGGTTAGTCTCCACCAAAACTTAAGCGTTCTTTTTAATCACTCCCTCACGCCACTCAACAGTGCTCTTTGTTTTCCCTGCTTAGATTTTTGGGAAAAATTATAACTCGAGATTTAAAATAAATTTAATGATGCCTAATAATAGTAAGTACTGGTTAAAACGGGCGCACCACTGTAAGATGCATTCTTGATTTTAGTACAAGATTTAATTAAAATACTAAAATTGTTTTTACTATGCGTTTAACTCCAGATCGATTTTAAATCTTAGCACTAGGATAATAATGCAATTATCCTAAGGGATGAGACATCCCATCAATTTTCTAGAAGTGTACTCTTAATTCCTCCTAACTTAACCTGGATATAAATAACGAAGGTGTAGCAACTTGAACGGTCTCTTAAGGGTACTATTGTATTATAGTGGAATAGGCTCTAGGCTAGTCTTAAACCTCACAACCATACTTCTGAAAACTTGAAAAGAGCCAATGGCCAGTAGTCCGGGGGTTAGGAGATTGATCCTAGCTTGGGTAGGTGCCCAGATCGAATCCCTACACCAGCACAATTAAAATTAGTGCTGTGGTTGTGGTGAGTGAAAGCCTTGAAAGTAGCATCCGTAGAAGTTGAACATGGGTCGGTATGCGTAAGGTGGTGTACAACCCCTCCAGAGGCTTTTTGGTTGTAAATTAAACTCCTTGTTAACAACTTTAGGACACTGTAATTACAGATTGAATTGTTAAATTCAATTTTTTTTACTCCTAAAAGTCAACTGAGTTGTTAAGTTGTTAAGTTACATCAATTTGCTTTGATTACTTTAACACAAGTTGATGGTTTTGCGGTGATTCGCGCGGCACAACTTGCCGCGTTTATGAGTTTCGCGCCTGAAAGAAAGTCAGAGCTAAAATAAAAAGTGCTCTGGGTATATCTGGCCAATCATTTGCGCGTAAATAGTCCAACGGACAAACTAGCCACGCCCACTTTAAAGCATTTAGCGTGACGCTATCTCAAACAAAACCTCTCTTAGCTGTATGAAATTTAACCTAAAATGCTTGCTATTATCCTACAAATCTAGCTCAACCTTACAAGAACAACAAAACCCTGGTTTACGTCGTCGCTTGCTTGAATTGGCTGCAAACATATTATATTAACAGCGGAAATTCTTTCGTAAATTTGTAAATGGATTAGCTTGTTACTATTTTATTTATTTACTATATACCTAATATTTTTTCTTACTATACTATCAACAAACAAAAACATTTATTTCTAACTTGTACATAGGACGACTACTTCATAAATTTTCTAAACATGTATGTTGAAGACAACTTGAAGCAAGATTTTTTTCCAAGTTACATTGCCTCATCTCTCTTTACCATGATGAACAATGGAGGTAAGAACAATTGCCAACTTGAGTTTATGAAGAGAATTAAAATTTGAAATTTCTTGCTTGTTTATGATTCACTTTTTCCATTTTTTTTTCAAAATTAAAGCAATAGGTTCATCGATGAACTACACCACTTTCAGCGCAGTTCGAAATGCAATTGGTTTTAATGAAACGGAAGAGTACAAGGAAGCGTTGTGTCAATTCATGGCCCTCGATAACGCATGGGACAAAGTTTTGGTAAGGGAAATTGAACTAATAGATGCACATTTCTAGAATAATAAACACCGAAACTTTTGGAAATAGTAATGTTTGTTAACTTTACTTATTACTATCATTACTAATTCTTGCGTCAATTAGTTACAGGCTTTTTATTTAACACGCTTTCAATTTCTTTTTTTTTAAATGCCTGTAGTATGACGCTGACGGAACGCTGCTGTTGCATGAATACACTTTTACATACATTGCTGGTTACGGATACTTCAACAGCCTATTATTTACTATCCCAGATGCAAATGCTGCTGTGTTCGAGCCGCCGGAGAAATCTTTAACAGGATTCATCTTTTGGAAATAGTTTAAGTACAAATTGGTTTGTTGTGCTTAAATTTTACAGAATAAAACTAAAAAGTTTACAAAGTTTTAGCAAAAATTGAATAAATTCAAATTTGAATTAGTAACTATTCAAAAGGTTTCTTACTTGCTATGTCTCAATTTCATTATAGTGTACAGGTGTGTGCGGCGCAAAAGCTTACCTCGACGCATTAAAATGTTTTCGTGAGCAACTGTCGGGTTTGCTCTATAAATTTGCATAATACATCGCATCAAACATGTGAGTTGTGTTTGCTTATGTGTCGAAGTTTATTCAATCAATAGTTTTAACGTGTCAAGTCCCCCAAATATTCAGAAATCGTTCCGGCGGATTGTTCCTCCTACAACTGATTTCTACCACTTAATTGATTCCTCCGCTACCACTTATCTTGGGCACGACAAGTACAAAACGTACCATATTCTTTATATCCAATCTTGCCAGCAGATACTCCCGTCTGTAACCTTACTTTACTTTATTTATTTATATTTATTTCTAATTTTAAATCCAATACATATCTATTTATAGTGCCTTAACCCTCCCATATTGTTGTTAGTTTTTTTAACTTAAAAATGTTTTTTATGTTATTATTTTGTTAAGTTCTTCCTGCCACATTTTGTTTCAACATGTGGCTTAGCCAATTGTTCAGGATGGGGTGATACGCTTATGTGACCTCACATGTTAGGTCATTACAATTAGTCGCACATTTCTCAGTAGCGCAAGGGACGAAGGAGGATCTGATGTCTCACCGCATCCTCCTCAGAATGTTTCATATATCAGCTAGGAGTAAAATTTATCGCGGCACACAACCTTCTACATTCCGCAGTATGCCCTCAGGTCAAGTACTCTTTCACCCTTCAGTCTCTTAAAGCTTGGACTGGATAGGCTTGCGCGAGATTAGGCACAATGGCTGGAAAGGCACAGATTCAGGATTGGTACATTCTGTAAGCTCCCCCTTCTCTTCCTAAGCCATAGGCCTCATATATTTGTTTAGACTTTTAAAAGAATAGATTAAAGTAGGTCCTAATGTCAAAAGAGTTAGTTTAGTCCTAGAAGGCATTAGGTTATTCTTTTGAGCGGTAATAAACACAATCTTGGGCCCCATAGGTACGTTTTTTGTATTGGTTCCAACCTGGGCGGTAAAGGTCTCTGTCAAAACCTTACAAAAATGTAGCTTGATATAGCAAAATAAGCACTGCATGGTTAAACAACGGGGGTATGATTTAATACTAAATGTGACCTACAGGTCAGAAAATAAGCCATATGCACCATCTCCAACAGTCAAATATTGTCACCAAGACACCAAGCACAGAACGCTTTTGTATAAAATGATAACTCGAGAGGTAGCCGAGAAAGTCCACCCAGTTAATTCTAGTAAACAGCGTTTCATACTTGGAAAAATATTGCCCAAGATGCCCCAAAACTTTTTTTTACAAGGTTTACTGGTTATCACAGTAAAAATGAGCTAGATACTGTCAGTTTCAGCTTCCAAGGCAACATAGGTAGAATATTTCATATATTTTTGGGTGCAGTAGTAATTGCAATTTTGGCAGCAAACTTTGAAATTGTGTTCAAAACTGTCTCGTTGATGTTTAATATTTAATAAATTAGTTTAGTGGATGTCGTCTATGACAATGCTTTTTCAAAACAATGCACGGTGGGACCGATTCCAATAAAATTTGGCACAAAATATTTTTAGGATATTTTAGATCAATTAAGCCAGAAAGCGCACCCAAGGCATATGATAAAAACTTTTATGTTCTAAATATTCCAAAAGGTTTAAAAACCTAAAATAAATTTTCTTGAAAAAATTTCCAAAACCCTCGTTTTTGAAATATAGCCTTAACTTAAAATTAACATATTTCTGAAAATCCAAAAGACTAATTGCATTGCATTTGTAAAAATATTTTGCTTGGAAAATTTCTTTGAGCATATAGCTTTACCCAACCTCCCGTAAAGCATACATAAAGTATTATAAACCAACATTTCAATGATTATTTTTTTTTAAAAAAGAATTGTGTAATTGAAGTTTTATAAAAATTAGTTATTTTTGTACTATTTAATTTTTATTTTAACTTTTTCTAATTTCCAATGTTCACTAAAATGGTGCAAATTCGAGCAGCTGGATTTTGCATTATAAATAAGACTAAAGCTAGTAAGTTCACTTAGCACAAATATCTCGCGTGGATCTGGCTGGACTTTTTTGTATTGGTCCACAATGTAAAATGAATGAAAATTCCATAAACTATTTTTAAATGTGCAGAATTTGATACGTCGTAACTTTATTCCCTATTAAGTAAATTAGCTCAAAATTAAAATTTAACGTCAAAATTAGTCAAGATTAAATTGTAATTGACGATTTACGAAAATATGGAATTCATGTTTTCTGATTTTTTGCCAATTTTCAAGAGAATCGGTCCCACCGTGCAATGGTTTGAATTAGGACATAATTAAGTAATTAAATTATTATTACAATATAAGATTAAAACCTTGTCCGAAAAGTCATTTTTTATTAAATCCGCAAAAAACATACCTTTCAATATGAGCGACTATTGTAGAATTTTTGCTATTATATATAATGTTCTTAAATGTCCTTTGCTGAACCATAGGCAACTTCATTTTGAAAATAATTTATGACGTCATTATTGATAATTTGGCATAAAAGTAATTGGTTAATTGCTATGACAGTGCCCTTTCAAAATTATAGGTTGGATGGGAATTTCAATCGCTTCACGTGGCAGAGTTATGACTAACTGTTCTATTGTTCTAAATTTTTTGAAAAATTTAGTAAATCACTCAGTAAATGGTTTAAGTATCTTTTTCCGGCCTCCTGACAATGCCATTGAGCTAAACTTTGCTTTACATAAGTTGACAAATCAATAAATCGACTACTATATAATATAAAACTTTCAGCGTATACCCAGCAAATGAAATTTCCATTTACACTAACCCGCAGATAGCTAAAATTGAAAAAGTTTAATATTGACGGCAACAACTTATTTTGGGTTTTTAAAAAAATGAAGATTATTTTAATTCTGCTATTGTTCTGCTTAACAAAACTAACTTATTCCTGGAATATTAAAATTTTACCTCTATTCGTCGAAGCCTTTTCAAATTGCACAATTGGTATACAGGTTTTTGGGTCTGATTTTGAAATTCGAGAGTTCAAAAGTCCACTTACGTTGTTTCAAACTAGATGGAAAGACAAGGTAATTTCTACTCTTCGCAAAACGACAATTTCTCATCGCTCAGTGTGCGTTGCATTTTTTCTTATATTTCGACCAGAACACAAGTATTCAGGTATTTTGAAAACAATAAACAACGCTGAAAAGAAAGCATCGTTTAAATTTGGCATGAACGCTGTTTACTGGAATGATAGAATGCTTCTACCGACCAAATTTTTTGTTTTTCTTACTCACAATTTCCAGCTTCAAACTTTTGTTGGTTTGAAAGAAATGTATTTAGTAACATTACATGTCATCTTTCTTGCACCGGAAGCCAACACAACAAACTTGATACACGTCAATGCGTCATACCTTTGCCCGTTCTGTATTTTTCTACAAGAGTAACAACTACCCTATAGTGATTAAGAAAGTAAGATTTGACAGTACAAACATTCGGAAAAAGTTTGATTTAGGAGATAATGAAGGAGACGGAAATTACTTTCAGAGTAGCTCGATGTTTGTCTGGTGGGAAAGTAAAACAAACCCAAAACTTAGGTCCTGTCGTTCTCAAATATTATTAAAACGGTTTCTTCAAGGCATCCCATGCTATTTCTCCTATGCTGAAACTAAAATATATCGATATTTAATTGAGGTAAGTGTCGGGTAAAGGACAAGGTATACGTTCTCTGGAGTAACTATCATGTTATTTTTGTAACTGCAATTTTTTGATGAAGAGTTTGATATCATGGTACTTGCTGTAGTTACATAAGGTTATTATAAAGTCAACTAGCCAAACAAGCCCCTCTTAGGACATGAGGATTTATATGTTAATTTCTGGGTTTTCCGCTCTTAGGAAGGCCTTGGTTGGCTAGTCTTGATTACTGTTTCTGGCACTTTTGATCCGCTGTTAATTTTTTGAAAAGAATTAAAACAAAACTTAATAGTCAATGCAGAAGATTTGAAATTCAGGTAAGTTTCTGTGTATCTTTTATCAACCAAACTCATTTAGTATCTGAATTTTTGGAAATTCAGAAAAAAATATAACCTCCTGTCCTTGAATGGAAGGGCCGCGAGGTCCAGTTGACTAAGACGTCTGTTCCTTTCCACTGGCTTTTTGGGATCGAATCTTCTGATCCGCTCCATGAAAAAATGCCATATGACGATAAGCGTCCACGCTCTAGAGCTGGAATAAGATAAGAAAGCACTCCGCAACGGAGTATTCTCTCGCCTGTTACCTTATTTGGAAAATCTGCATATGCAGATTGTTAGCGTGGACGTGTAAGTCCAACCAAAAAGTTCCTTACGGAAGAATCCTAACTTTCTCCGTTAATGCACTTGGAGTCGATGGGATGATTGTCAGTCATATCCTTACTCCTAAAGGTGCGGGAACAATAGGGAAGCATTGTCAGTGTATATCATGGGGTTACTGCAATGGACCCGCTTGAGGTCTGAGCGGTGTAGGTAGGAATATCCCCTCGATTAACAAACATAGGTAGAATGCACTGCCCTCTCATTTAGATACAGTCAAACTTTTTCAGTAGCTTGGTAACATAAACTGTTCAATATTAACTGCATCATAACTTCAACATTTTCACTCTCACAACAAATGACACGGGCACATTTTAAAAATTAATTAAAATTAAAATAATATTCCGAGTTATCAGTCGGATCTAGTTATTGTTACATTAACACATGCATAATAAAACTTACTTACTTAATGAGAATTTTTTTTAATTGTGAATGACAATTAACGAAAATGACAATCATGCCAATTCATCCCTCGGTGATCATAATTACAGTCTGCAACCATGAATACGCCATTAAAAATATAGTAAAACTTGCATTAGCGTCAATTCTTCTTAAGCGGTAATTGCAATTACCTAATTCTAATTGACTTTTTTCATTAAGTAATAATTTTGTATGTATATATTATTTTGATGGAACGGGTATTGCTACCCACACCTCTCAGGCAACAATCGGGCCCATTACAGTAACTCCATAAGATACACTGCCAATTTCCTCCCTATTGTCTCCAAACCATTTTATTGGAGTCGATTCTTGGATATTCTGCACAGAATATCATCCAATCGACTTCAGGTGCTTGTAACGCAGAAAGTTAGAATTCTTCCTATTGGAACACCATGGATGGACTTACGCTACGTCCCCACGATTTTCAATCACTTTATGTAGATTTTTTAGATAAACTAGCAGTTGAGAAATCACTCTGAGAATCAGGTGTGTTTCTTCTCTTCTGCTAGCTCTGGAGCGTGGACGCTTATCGTAATTTGACAAGCTTTATCTAAGGGTTTTCGAGACCAGTAACTTCGATGTTTTTTTCTCCATGGAGAAAGTGAGTCTCGATCTCCGGATGCTATTGGAGAGGCATTGAAAGCTTAACCAATAGACAACCAGTCTAAGATGAAATGAGTTTTTAAATACTATAGTAATAAGAGCAATAATTGATAATTTTACGATCAATCGAAGCAACGAATCACTCCGACTAAAAATTTTAGTTTGGATTTTTTTCAAATGTACCCATATCTCTTGTAGTGAAAGGTAAAATATTGGGGATAGCTTAACTCACATATTGCCTAAATAAAAACTCTGTTCTGAGAAAAGTATCCAAGCACTCATGCACTTTTCTTGACGACAAATATCGTCTTATTCTACATGTATACACAATTATGTATATTTTTGCTCAATTTTAGTACTTTTGTTATTTTCTTTTCACATAGGTCACATTATTTAATACCATGAAGTATAATATTAGCCACAAGTATCCTCCATGCAAAATTTGGACTACACTCGACCACCCAAAGTTGTACTTCGGAGGACAAAACGTTTGGAAAATTGATCATTTCAGCAAACTGCCAGGCAATATTTTTTTTAAATATATAAAATATTTTAATTTCATTACTTGCTACGGATCTCGTAGCATAATATTCTTTGGTTTCTATTTCTCACCATTTGACTTCTATACTTGGATGGCAGTTGGAGTATGATGTATAGTTATAGCTGGAACAATAGTAGTTGCTTCAAATGAGCGTGGAACTCTTTGTTATTCTCGTATACTGCGAGATACAGTAAACCTGATTGGTGAATTGGGTGGCGCACTTATCGAGAAGTCATCAGATATTGCAAATTTTGCTCCGCGATATTTGATTGGTAACAGGATAGCGGAGAATGTCATCCTTCTATGGCTTCTCGTGTGCCTCACAATTACAGGAACTTACAAAGGAATAATCGTTTCTGACCTAGTTTCCCCCACTCTCGACGTTAACCCGATTAAAAGCTTTTGGAACCTTACGGGCTTTCAAATTTTCACTCCCGGAAACGAGTTTAGAGCCAAGTGAGTCACTACTTGATGTTATTCACACATTGCCTTTACATTGCTTCTTACAATGTACAGCTTCAATTCTGATGCTAAACTTAAATAACTTAAATTGATTTTCTACTTTAAAAGGGCAAAATTATCAATTTGGCACATGGCCCGCAGTCCGGGGGGTTAGGAGAAAGCTCTTAGCTTGTGTAGGTGCTGGGATCAAGTCCCGGCAGGCGCACAGTAAAAAAGTGAGGATTTGGAAATAAATTCGAAACGCATCGTTTTTGCCTCAAGTTGAATATACAGAAGTTTGAATCAAACCATGTTAATAAACGTGACGAAAATAGTCGGAAAACCTAAAATTTATAAATTTTGATATGCCCATAACATTTTTTTTGTCAAATTATCGAAAACAGAAGAAACACGCTTTGCATAGAAGTTAAAGATAGTGTCACAGGCTGCCGGTGACGTGACAACGGGGAAACTCACAGACAATGACAGGGCAATAAAACTCATTCGATGGAGTTTCCAATGAGAGGTTCCAGTCAATACCGAGAAAACAAAAACCGAGAATGCAAAAACCGAGAATGCAAAAACCGAAAAAACAAAAACCGAGAATGCAATACCCGAGAATTACAAGTACCGAGAAAACAGAAATCGAGAAAACAAAAACCGATAATGCAAAAACCGAGAAAACAAAACCGAGAATGCAAAAACCGAGAATTCAAAAACCGAAAAAACAAAAACCGAGAATGCAATAACCGAGAATTACAAGTACCGAGAAAACAGAAATCGAGAAAACAAAAACCGAGAATGCAAAAACCGAGAAAACAAAACCGAGAATGCAATAACCGAGAATTAAAAATACCGAGAAAACAGAAACCGAGAACGGCAAAAATCGAGAACTACAAAACCGAGAAAACAAAAATAAAGAACGACAAAAACCGAGAATTATAGTACACAAAAAAACTTAAATGCAAACTATACAATTTATTTGATAAAAACCACAGTGCAACACTACAAAACTGGTTAAACTAAAAACTAATATTAAAACCTAAGTGTTATATGCAGCACAAAATATCATCTATTTTTAATTCTGAATCCATTTTTATGGCTTGCATAAGAATCAAAGAACCGGAAGTTAAAGTAAAATACAATTTTGTGCTTGAGTAAAGACATATTTCTTAAAACCGCAAAGCAAGGAAGATAAAAAACTGACAATAGCTTGTTTAGTTTAGGGCATTGAGTAACAGCAAAAAAAAGCAGCAAATAATTTTAAAAAGCAAAATTTGCTTGTTAATTTAAATTCCGATTCTCGTTTATTTTAATTCTCGGTTTTTTCTCTCGGTTTTTGTAGTTCTCGCTTTTTGTCGTTCTCGGTTTTTGTTTTCTCGGTTTTTGTTTTCTCGATATTTGTAATTCTCGGTTATTACATTCTCGGTTTTTGTTTTCTCGGTTTTTGCATTCTCGGTATTTGTTTTCTCAGTATTGACCTGCTACCCAATGAGATCAAGGGTACAAAAAATGTTTTATTTGTATAACAACAACATGGACAAATGTCGATGCAAGACCCATGGCGGTCAACTAGACTAGTGAAAACGTGCGAACAAATTTGGACTAGACGCTGAATGGCCACCAATCACTACACCATCAAAACAACCATCAAACAGACGAATAAACCGTAAATGCAGGACATATCTCATAAGAACTAAAAACTAGCCAGACTTATGTCTGTTTAAACGTGCACAATAAATAACACATACATACCCTACGGGAGTCTCGTCCTAGGGACACGTGGCTTCCTGGGCGTGACAATATTAAAACAAAATTCGCATTACAAAATTTGCTGTTTTTTTTTCAAATACTTAACTTTTTAGCACTTTTTTTTTTAATTTTGTTATTAAGTTACGTAAAAAAGGCAACAAAGAAACACGCATTAATAAACTTTCTCTTTAATGTGAAATTACAGGTCAGAAAATGAGCCCTTTTCACCAACTCCAACTGACATCGGCTGCCATCGGGACATCATTCATAAGACAAATTTGTTTCAGGCCATAACTCGTGTACTGGTTGAAAAAAAGGATACGGTTTATTCCACTAAGCAGCGAAACCTACTTTCGAAAATGTTGCTCAAATTGTTCAGATGTCCTGAAAATTTTTACAATGCCATTAAGGCTTTCCTCAATCGAACAAGAGACTGTCGCACGAAGAAAATTGCATTGGTGTACGAACCGCGTCAGCTTGAATATGCTCATGCCCAGCTAAATCGTGACTTGAGAGGAAGTCCTTATAAAATATTCAAGGAAAAAATTTTAGAAGAAAGAATATACTGGTATACATCAAGGTCAGCTGGACCTTACGTTGCTCGCAAGCTTGGTCAGCTAATTAACACGGGAATAGATAAGTTTTGGAGTGATATGCAGTGGTTTGTGGAAACTAGAAAACTTCAAGGTTATCATAATAGAAATGAACTAGGAACGAACAGTCTCAGTCTACAAGGTAACATAGGTACTATATTTTACGTACTTTTGGGTGCAGTGGCAATAGCAATTGTTGCAGTATTCTTAGAAATCTTAGTTAAAACTATTTTAATGATATAATATTTTAAATAGCGTGGCAGAAAATTTAGGTTAATTGTCGGAAAAATAGTATCAAAGCAGATATTTCAAAATGAATTTTCAACTACAAATTGGACTGCAAAAAATTGTTCATCAAAAGTTTTGCTCTTGCAAGTATACAACTTGGTAAATATCAATTAGCTTCAGATCAACTACATGTAATATCAGGAAAGTGTCTGGATGTGCTAACTATCGTAGTCTAGTTGGATATTATATCCCGTCACGTAATTTACATTCTATTCAAATTTCCAAAGAAACTCCAGTTTTACTAAAAAGATCAAATAAAATTTAAATTGATACTATAATATAAACAACTTTGTCCAAAATTTTCTGTTGATAGAACTTATATTTAACTGCATAAATACTATGTCTATGATAGGATAACAAAGAAAATTTTAAAAACAATTAATAAATGTCCAAAACTAACCATTTAAGGCACCTAGACATAAATCGTCATTGTTCATGTTTTTTTACTTTTTATTGAAAAAAAAACGATTACAAATGAATTTCATACCCAAGGAAATTGCAAAAGACAGAATTTCCTTTGTTTGGACGAACTTATCTTTTTGGTCTGATATTTCGAAGAAAAAGAAAAGCAAAAAAGCTGACAGTTATCGATCCGAGCTGTAATGCTTATAAGGAACGTCTTAAAATGATAATTTAGAGTAGTTTGTTCTTCAGAAGTTTACTTGCAACTAACCTAACTAGGCACTTAGTAAAATGCATCTATGTAATTGAAGTTGTAGTACAAATAGTTGTAGCAGTCAAAGTTTATGGTCGCGAGAATCGATAATTGCACAATATTGCGCAAGCTTACAGCATTTGACCACGTGCCTTTTCCAAACTTTGTTTGTGTTGACGTCTGACAAGGAAAATCGAGCGTAACGTAGAGCGTGACATCTTCTTTACTTAGCTGATACTCGTATTGCGTTGTGAAATACATCTGAGGTATGTAAAGATCTTCTCTAAATAATGTAGGTAATTTGTGGTAGACCCACTTAACGTAGGTTTCACTACCTCGACAAAATGGCACGCGCATCTCTCTAAGTTTTGGATTGGCTATAGCAGAACCGTCGCAATTGTAAACCCATTTCAAGAACATGTTTGCAACCTTCGTCGTATCAGTAACGGAAAGCAATTGAAACAGGAATAGATGACAACATAATTTGGTGTTAAAGCTACGTTCCTCTAATTGTGTTGCGACTTTTAGCAATGTTGACGTGTTGTAATAAAGTAAACGTACAGGGTCATGAACTACTGATGAAAAATTAAGTATTCCAAATTCAAGACCGTGTTGGTCAAATATTACGGTTGAATCACATTCAGGAAACGAAGAAACTAATAAAGTTGAAAACTCGAACAGATTAGCCTGCATTTCGTCAATAATTGTCAGTACTATCATAAAAGCGTTACGGGTTATCATAATGTGTACAATGCGATAACTCTCCACCAGTTGTGTGATTGTGTTGTGTTTTGTTACATCAGTACGCACGCCTATATACCTATATATTTGAGTAAAGTGTAAACTAAACAACATATCGTTTGCCTATAGTCAAAGTCGCAAAGAATAGTACTACTTTTGTAACCTTACAGATCACACGGGATTTGCAGTAAAACAAACAAGAAACAACGAAATTAGCACGGAAATAGAGTAAGGCGCTAAGGGAATAGTATGGATTTCATTTCAAAATTTGCAAAATTATATTATGCTTATGTGTAATGCCTACATAAATCGAATTGACAAATTTTCTTTTTGCTACGTTTTCATATATTGTGACTGCAAACAACTAAGCTCAAATTGATAATTAATTACTGTTTGTCACTTCAAATAATTTAATTTAATTGTAATGTTAAGCTAATTTGGTTTAGATTATTTTAGATTAGGTGTCTGACCCTAGGAAGATCAATATTTAATTGTAATGATAGAGAGCGATACGTTAATAAAGCGATTTGAAATTGAAATTGAAAAAGCTAGATTTCCATAATTAATTTGTTATTCTAGTATTCGGCATATCTATATTATAAAATTGCCTATCACAAAAGTGTTTTTAATTTTTTCGCTCTAATCTGAGGTTTTGCTCGTAAATGAACGTGGGGTAGACCACCGGGGAACCTAACCTATGATCATTCCCCAAGACCGCATATTTCCATGCTTCCGCTCACCACACCACCACTTTTTTTTAATGTGGTGGTACCGGGCCTCGATCCCGGCACTGTCCAACTTAGGAGAAGGCTTCTAATTTCCCGGACTATAGACTAAAATTGTTTTTTACGGTTAATGACACTACTGTCGGTGTCTGTCCAACTGTCAGACAAATGCCCGCCAAAGCCGCTGGGTCAATGAGAGCCATATCTCTCGCAAAACTTAGATTGTCAACTATAGTGGTTCAGGGCAGAAAGTACTTCAAGGTTCAAATTCTTAGGTTCAAATGTTAAAAACAATTTCAACGGGTTGGGGTGTAGCAAAATGGTCGAGGAAGCCCCGATTAAGCCAAAAATGCAAATGGGAGACTCAAATAGGGGAATATACAAATTTCAAAATTGATGCAAATGGAGAGGCACCCTAATGTTAAAAATTACCAAAAAAAATGGTTTTCCAAGTTTTGAAATGCTTAAAAACCGCAAAAATATTTACAAACAAAAAATCTAGATATTGTTTGTGGTTTTATTCTGGACATTGGACATTTTCAAAAAAAAAACTCAATTTTAATAAGTAGCCTAATGTGACTTAAATTTTATTTATAGTCTTCTCTATTCAAAGGCCAATTTTGGTCGTAATTGAGTCATTTAATTTGTCATAATAAATTTAAATTGTGTTAGATGAAGCAAGACGTAAAAATTATCACTTATGCACCTCAAAATTTAGCGAGCTTCTCCATAACTCAAAGCTTATAAGTAGCATGTTAGAATAAATTATAGGCTTCCATGCTTCAAGATTCTATAAACAATTTTGTAATAAAATTATTGGACGTACAGGCCTTGCATAACTAGAAGAGGTTACCGAAATGTGATTAAGTGATTGCTTTTCAAATGGAACGGTGGTGATCAATAACTGAACAATCCAATCATTAAGTCAAAAAACAAACGGATGGGAATATTTTGATTATATATATATATATTGTAGCAAAATTGTAGGTTCGGCCACATATTGCCTTACAATGTTTGGAAATATTTAAATAAAGCGCCTGATTCAGTGTGTCTCCAATAAATACATTTAACGTTTGTGTAATATCAGATAATCTAAAAGTTCAGCAGTTTTATATATAAAATTTGCTGCCCAAATTACATTGCCGTGTTGAACTATGATGAAAAGTTTTGGCTTAGATAACTTAACTCACAAAAATTAGTAAAGGCACATCGGCTAGAAATTGTTTTGAATTGTAGACTCTGTCTGCGTGCGTGGTAACGTGTGACGAGGCCTTAAACCTTACCTACTGTTAGTTTTTTTTTAGCTCCAAAGTGTTTTTATGTTATTATTTTGTTATGTTCTTTTCTTTGTCACATTTGCAGGAGGGGTGATACGATTGTATGACCTAATATGTTAGGTCATTACAATTAGTAAAGGGTCATTGGGCCTAGGACTCGTGCAACGCCCACTAACTACCTAACATACTTATGGGTTTGCACTACCCTTAAACCCTCGCAGTAGCGCAAGGGAGTAAGGACAATCTGGTTTCTCAGTGCATCCTCCTCAGAATGTTTCATATTCCGCAAGATGCCCCCACAGGTCAAGTACTCTTTCACCCTTTAGTCTCTTTAAGAAAGTAGGCCGTAAGGTCAAACGGGTTAGGTTAGCGAAAGAAGCCATTTGGTTTCTGCTTTTGAGGGGTAATAAACACAATCTTGGACCCCTTAGCTACTCGGCTTTTCCCGTTTCTTCCCCGCAAAAAAATAGCTTGTAAGCACTGTTTAGACAACGGTGTTATGATTTAATACTAAAATGTAACTTGCAGGTCAGAAAATGAACCAATGCACCATCCATAGCAGACTATCACAAAGGCATCAAGCATAGAGCTCTTTTGTACGAAGGGATAAATCGAGAGCTAGCAGAGAAAATCTACCTAGTTTATTCTAGTAGTGTTTCATACTTGGAAAAATATTGCCGAAGATGCCCCGAAATTTTTTACAATTCAATTACTGAATTTCTGGAACGAACGTGTGGCTGCCGTAAGATGCAAATTGCGCTGGTTTGTAAACCACGTCAGCTTCAGTTTGGCGAGGTCCTGCTAAATTGCAACTTGAGAGGAAGTAAATACTGCAAAAAAAATATATTGGTTTACATCAAGGTTAGCAGGACCTAATGATGCTCGCAAGCTTAGTCAGCTTGTCAACACGGGCAACGATAAATTTTGAAATGACATGCAATAGTTTGTTGAAACTATAAAACGTAATTGTCCGTCTCAGCATCCAAGGCAACATAGGCAACAACAATATTTTATTTATTTTTGGGTGCAGTAGCAATTGGAAATGGGATAGTAATCTTTGAAATTGTACTCAAAACTGTCTCGTTGATGTAAATATTTAACAATTTTGTTTAGTGGATGTTGTCTATGACAACACTTCTTCTAAACAATGATTTGAATTAGGACATGATTTAGTAATTAAATTTTTCTTACAATATAAGATTAAAACCTTGTCCAAAAAGTTATTTTTTGATAACTCCGGAAAAAACATACCTTTTAATATAATTGACTATTATAGAGTTTTTGCTATTATATATAATGTTATTAAATGTCTTTTGCTGAACCATAGGCAACTTCATATTGAAAATAATTTATGTCGTCATTATTGATAATTTCGCAGGAGAGTAATTGGTTAATTGTTATGCTAGTACGCTTTCAAAATTACAGGTTGAATGGGAATTTCAATCGCTTCACGTGGCAGAGTTATGCCTAAATGTTCTATTGTTCTAAATTTTTTGAAAATTTTAGCAAATTGTTTAAATATCTTTTTCCTGCCTTGATAACGCAATTGAACTAAACTTCGCTTTACATAAGCTTACAAATCAATAAATTGAATACTCTATATTATAAAACTTTCAGTGTAGCGGATAGCTTACCCAGCCAGATGAAATTTCCATTTACACTAACCCGTAGATAGCTAAAATTGAAAAGTATATTATCGACGGCAACAACATATTTTGTGATTTTTCAAACAATGAAAATTAGTTTAATTCTGCTGTTGTTCTGCTTAACAAAACTAACTTATTCCTGGTACGTTAAAATTTTACCTCTATTCATCGAAGCCTTCTCAAATTGTACAATTGGTGTACAGCTTTTTGGGTCTGATTTTGAAACTCGAGAGTTCAAAAGTCCACTTACGTTGTTTCAAACCAAATGGAAAGACAAGGTAATTTCTACTCTTCGCAAAACAATAATTTCTCATCGCTCTGTGTGCGTTGCATTTTTTCTTATATTTCGACCAGAACTCAAGTATTCAGGTATTTTGAAAAGAATAAACACCGCTGAAAAGAGAGCATCGTTTAAATTTGGTATGAACGCGGTTCACTGGAATGGTAGAATGCTTCTACAGACCAAATTTTTTGTTTTTCTTACTCACAATTTCCAGCTTCAAACTTTTGTTGGTTTGAAAGAAATGTATTTGGTAACACTACACGTCATCTTTCTTGCACCGGAGGCCAACACAACAAACTTGATACACGTCAATGCGTCATACATTTGCCCGTTCTGTATTTTTCTACAAGACTACGAATACAAGAGTAACAACTACCCTATTGTGATTAAGAAAGTTAGATTTGACAGTGCAAACATTCGCGAAAAGTTTGATTTGGGAGGGAATGAAGGAAACGAAAATTACTTTCAGAGTAACTCGATGTTTGTCTGGTGGGAAAGTAAAACAAACCAAAAACATAGTTACTGTCGTTCTCAAAAATTATTAAAACGGTTTCTTCAAGGCATCCCATGCTATTTCTCTTATGCGGAAACTAAAATATATCGATATTTGATTGAGGTAAGTGACGGGTAAAGGGCAGGGTACACGTTCTCTGGAGTAACTATCATGTTATATAGCTGTAATTTTTTGATGAAGAGTTTGATATTTTTTTCTTGCTTTAGTTCCACCACTTTACTGTTTAAAAATGTAGAATACAGGAAAAAAGGAAGTAGCGCTTTTTTGCTATTATTAATTAAACTAACCAAACAAGCCGCTTTTAGGACAGGAGGATTTTAATTTTAATTTATGGCTTCTCCTTTCCTAGGAAGGCCTTGTTTAGCTAGTCTTGGATACAGTTAGTGAAACCTTTGATCCCCTGTTTCTTTTTTTGTGTGTAAAGAATTAAAATAAAAAGTAATAGTCAATGCCCACCTCTGGCGCAATCGGCAGAGGTGGAAGAATCGGAATTTTTGGAAATTCAGTAAAAAATCTCATTTCCTAGTATGGAAGGGCTAAGAGGTCCAGTTGGCTAAGACGTCTGTTCTTTTCCACGGGTTTCTTGGAATCGAATCTTCTGATCCGCCCCATGAAACAATCCTATGGAACAATAAGCGTCCATGCTCCAAAGCTTGCAGAAGAGATGAAAGCACTCCGTAACGGGGTATTCTCTCGCCTGTTACCTTATCTAGAAAATCTGCATATGCAGATTGTTAGCGTGGACGTGTAAGTCCAACCAATAAGTTCCTTACGGAAGAATCCTAACTTTCTCCGTTAATTCACCTGGAGTCGATGGGATGATTGCCAGTCTTATCCTAACTCCTAAAGGTGCGGGGACAATAGGGAAGCATTGGCAGTGTATATCACGGGGTTACTGCAATGGACCCGCTTGAGGTCTGAGCGGTGTGGGTAGAAATATCCCCTCGATTAACAAACATAGGTAGAATGCACTTGTTTGGCTTTATATATACATACCGCCCTCCCATTTAGATACAGTCAACCTTTTTTCAGTAGCTTGGTAAAATAAACTGTTCAATCTTAACAAGATCCTGACTTCAACATTTTCACTCTCACAACAAATAACACGGGCACATTTAAAATTTTTTTTTAAATTAAAATAATATTCAGAGTTATCGGTCGAATCTAGTTATTGTTACATTAATACATGCATAATAAAACTTACTTTCTTAATGATATAATTGTTCGTAATTGTCAACGACAATTAACCAAAATGACAATCATGCCAATTAATCCCTCGGTGATCATAATTACAGTCTGCAACCATTAATACGCCATTAAAAATATAATAAAACTTGGATTAGCGTCAATCCTTCGGTAATTGCAATTACCTAATTCTAATTGACTTTTTCATTAAGTAATGATTTTTTATGTAGATAGGTATTTTGATGGAACGGGTATTGCTACCCACACCGCTCAGGCCACAATCGGGCCCATTGCAGGCACTCCATTAGATACACTGCCAATTTCCTCCCTGTTGAGTCGATTCTTGGATAATCAGCACAGAATATCATCCCATCGACTCCAGGTGTTTTTAACATAGAAAGATAGAATTGGAACACCATGAATAGACTTAGGCCACGTCCCACGCTTTTCAATCACTTTATGTAGATTTTTTGGATAAAATAGCAGTTGAGATATCACTCTGAGAATCATGTGTGTTTCTTCTCTTCTGTTAGCTCTGGAGCGTGGACGTTTATCGTCTTTTGGCAAACTTTATCTTAGGGTTATTGAGACCAGTAACTTCGACGTTTTTTTTTCTCCAAGGAGAAAGTGGGTCTCGATCTCCGGATGCTAGGGGAGAGGCATTGAAAGCTTAACCAATAGACAACCAGTCTGAGATGAAATGAGTTTTTAAATACTATAGCAATAACAGCATAAATTGATAATTTTACGATCAATCAAAGCAACGAATGAACCTAAACCTAACCGACTAAAAATTTTAGTTTGGATATTTTTTTGTAAATGTGCCCATATCTATTGTAGTGAAAGGTAAATAGTTTGGATATTTTTTTTGTAAATGTGCCCATATCTATTGTAGTGAAAGGTAAAATATTGGGGACAGCTTAACTCACATATTGCTTAAATAAAAACTCTGTTCTGAGAAAAGTATCCAAGCACTCATGCACTTTGCTTGACGACAAATATCGTCTTATTCTACATGTATACACAATGATGTACATTTTTGCTTAATTGTAGTTTTAGTGTTTGTATTATTTTTCTTTTAACATAGGTCACATTATTCAATACTATGAAGTATAATATTAGCCACAAGTATCCTCCATGCACAATTTGGACTACACTCGACCACCCAAAGTTGTACTTCGGGGGACAAAACGTTTGGAAAATTGATCATTTCAGCAAACTGCCAGGCAACATTTATTTCAAATATATAACATATTTTAATTTCATTACTTGCTACGGATCTCGTAGCTTAATATTCTTTGGTTTCTATTTCTCACCATTTGACTCCTATACTTGGATGGCAGTTGGAGTATGCTGTATAGTTGTAGCTGGAACTATAATAGTTGCATCAAATGAGCGTGGAACTCTTTGTTATTCTCGTATACTGCGAGATGCAGTAAACTTGATTGGTGAATTGGGTGGAGCACTTATCGAGAAGTCATCAGATATTGCAAATTTTGCTCCGCGATATTTAATTGGTAACGGTATAGCGGAGAAACTCATCTTTCTATGGCTTCTCGTATGCCTCACAATTACAGGAACTTACAAAGGAATAATCGTTTCGGACCTAGTTTCACCCACTCTCGATGTTAACCCGATTAATAGCTTTTGGAACCTCACGGGCTTTCAAATTTTCACTCCCGGAAACGAGTTTAGAGCTAAGTGAGTCACTTGATGTGCGTATAACTTGATGTTATACGTACATTGCTTCTTACTTATGCCAATATTACAGCTTCAATTTTAATGCTAAACTTAAATAACGTAATTTGATTTTCTACGCCAAATGGCCAAAATGATTAATTTGGTACATGGCCCGCAGTCCTGTGAGATAGGAGAAAGTTCCTAGTTTAGGTAAGTGCTGGAATTGAGTCCCGGCGTCCGGTAAAAAAGTGGTGATGTGGAAGTAAATTTGAAACATCGTTTTTGCCTCAAGTTGAATACACAGAAGTTTTTACTCAGACTCTGTCAATGCACGTGACGAAAATAGTCGGAAAACCTAAAATTCATAAATGGTGGTTATACGCCCATAATCTTTGTTTGTCAAATTGAACGAAACAGGAGAAACACGCTTTGCATAGAAGTTAAAGATAATATCACAGGCTGCCGGTTACATGACAACGGGGACACTCAAAATAAACGATAGTGCAATAAAACTCATTCGGTAGAATGACCAATGAGATCAAGGGTACAAATAATGCTTTATTTTTACAATAATAAAATGGGTCAAATGTCGATGCAAGACCCATGCCGGTCAACTAGACTAGTGAGAAGTTGACAAGGTGGTGAAAAAATTTGGACTAGAGACTGAAATACCACCAAAAACTACACCATCAAAACAACCATCAAACAGACCAATAAACCGTAAAAACTGGACATATCTTATAAGAACTAAAAACTAGCAAGATACATATCGGTTTAAACGTGCGAAACTAACTAACACGTACATAACCTACGGCAGCCGCGTAATAGAGGCACGTGGCTTCTTGGGAGTGACAATACTAAAACAGTATTTGCATTACAAAATTCGCTGTTTAAAAAAGTTCTTAACTTTTTAGGACTTTTTTTTAATTTGGTTATTAACTTACGTAAAAAAGACTACAAACAAACACGCATTAATTAACCTTTATCTTTAATGTGAAATTACAGGTCAGTAAATGAGCCCTTTTCAGCAGCTTCAACTGACATCGGTTGTCATCGGGACATCATTGATAGGACAAATTTGTTTCAATCGATAACTCGTGCCCTGGAAGAAACAAAGTCGGTTTATTCCACTAAGCAGCAAAACCTACTTTCGAAAATATTGCTCAAGTTGTTCAGATGTCCCGAAAAATTTTACAATGCCATTAAGGCTTTCCTCAATCGAACAAGAGAATGTCGCAAGAAGAAAATTGCATTGGTTTACGAACCGCGTCAGCTAGAATATGCTCATGCTCAGCTAAATCGTGACTTGAGAGGAAGTCCTTATAAAATGTTCAAGGAAAGAATTTTAGAAGAAAGAATATACTGGTTTACATCAAGGTCAGCTGGACCTTACGTTGCTCGCAAGCTTGGTCAGCTTATTAACGCTGGAATAGATAAGTTTTGGAGTGATATGCAGTGGTTTGTGGAAACTAGAAAACTTCAAGGTTATCATAATAAAAATGAACTAGGAACGAACAGTCTCAGTCTACAAGGTAACATTGGTACTATATTCTACGCACTTTTGGGTGCAGTGGCAATGGCAACTGTGGCAGTATTCCTAGAAATCTTAGTTAAAACTATTTTAATGATATAATATTTTAAAAGAGTGGCAGAAAATTTAGTTTAATTTTCGGAAAGAAAGTATCAAAGCAGATATTTCAAAATGTATTTTCACAAAATATCTAACTACAACTTCGACTGTATAAAAATTGTTTTGCTCGTGAAAGTATACAATTTGGTAAATAGCAATTAGCTTCAGAACAACTACATGTAATATCAGTAAAGTGTCTGGATGTGCTAACTGTCGTAGTCTAGTTGGATATTATACCCCGTCACGTAATTTACATAAAATTCGAATTTCTAAAGCAATTCCAGTTTTACTAAAAGCATAAAATAAAATTTTCAAATTTAAATTGATATTATAATATAAACAAGTCCGATTATTTGTCCGATATTTCCTACAGATAGACTTTATATTTAACTCCATAAATTATATGTCTATAATAAGGTAAATAAGATAATTTTAAAAATAATTAATAAATGTTCAACCTTAATCATTTATGGCACCTAGACATAAATTGTTCATTGTTCAGGCTTTTCCATTTTTTATTGAACAAAAAAACAACAAATACAAATGAATTTCATACCCAAGGAAATTGCAAATTTAAAACAGAATTTCCTGTTTTAGGACGCACTTATCCTTCTAGTCTGACAATTTAAAGAAAAAGCAAAACAAAAAAACCTGATAGTTATCGATTCCAGCTGTTGAAATAATGTTATAAGACTCGACTGAAAATGATAATTTAGAGTAGTTTGTTATTCAGAAGCTTACTTTCAAATAATTTAACTAGACACTTTTAGTGAAATGCATCTAAAATGCATTTGCAATATGTAGCACAGAAGAGAGTAGGGGTGTATTGCAAATACATGACATGCCTGTGGTAGGAGTCTCGTATGGCCCAAGCAATAGAGCAAAAATAGAACAGATAAAAAAGCAATTAAAAGTAATCTGCTTTTAGCTAGTTGTAGGGCTTACGATTGGCAACTGTTTTTCCTATCACCATCGCGTTACCTTGCTTTCTTCATTGATTTTTAAAATACAACAATTCAATAAGTGCTACACAACAACGGTCTTTTGTAATAAACCGTTGCAAACGCACGTAACGTAAGTAGCGTATTGAGCTAATGCAAACAAATTTGACAAATAAGATCCCGAAAACGCCGCTTTTCGGTTCAGAGGGTAAGTTACAGGGTCATCACACTGCGCGGAATGGGTCCGGAGTCACATGAACGATTGGTACCAGCACAGTTTTATTTTACGCAAAAATCCAAAAAATCCGGATATTCGATTTTAGTGGTAATTTACGGAATCATCGCACTTTTGGGGTAAAGGGTCAGTGGTCAGCTGGGTCAATTGGTACCATCATAACCTTCCATTTTATGCATGGTAACATCGTACATTTCCATTTTATGCAAACATTTTCAAAATCCCGAATTTTCGGTTTTTAGGTTTTGAGGGTCATTTAGGGGTCATTTTTATAAGGAGTAAGGGTCTAGAGTCACTGTGGTCTTTGAAAACATCAACATTTCGTAATGTGCTACACTAGCAAAAATCCGAAAAAACGGATTTTTCGGATTTAAAGGTCAATTAGGGGGTCATTGATACAAAGGATGAAGGGTATGGGGTCATTTAGCTACGCTACTTAATAAAATAAATTAATCATGCATTTTGAATAGTCAAAACAAGCACGTCCTAGGCCAAGAGGATATTTACTGTGGGTCTTTCTATCCTATTCTGACATGTTTTTTTTTCATAAATCAAAAATGAAATTATTGAAATGAGGTTGCAGAAAATATAAATTAGGAACACTGATACAATGCACTTTTCAAGGTTAATTGATGAGTATGAAATGATTGTTTTCAGAATGACTCCTTTCAATTGCTCTGTATTGTTTTTATGCAGCATGTACTGAAACAGCCCCGAATGTGTCATGGAATGAAAACGTTTTAATATTTGACCATTTTGGTCAATATCCATCGAACCTATATTCCACCAAAAACTGTTTTTTAAAAAGGGCTCACTTCCTTCATAAACTGGTTTTGAAGGCTTCTGTGCACTTAACTTTCTAGAAAATGCCTCAATTTCATTTGCTTCATCAACATACAAGCTTCTATCACACTGTAAAAACTCTTGAAGCACAGCACTTCCTCCATTGACGGCCGTATAATTTATGTAAATTGACTGAAACCACTTCAATTTATTTCCCAATTCTTGCATCTTTTTTGGAGATCTTGGATTTCGATCCAAAAGCTCCCCTCGCAGAATCCGAATAAACAAATTTCCTCCGTTTCTACCAATTTCCCATTTGAAATTTTCGTAATTTGTCGCATTTGCAGCCCTTGCTCTGTAATTTTCCATTACTTTATCTTCAACGCTTACTAAAATTTTGAAGCCTCGTGTCATAGCTGCGTCCAAATTTTCTATCGTCGTAAATGATAGAGTTGCTGGGAGGTCAGCTGCGACCACTCCTCGATAGTGGTTTGTGATAACAAAGTATCCCAAACTGAGAGATATAATCAAACGTTTAATTAGCCATTGGTTGTGTACTGTTGTATGTAGTTGTATGCTTTGTTCTAAAAGTATTGTTGTAATGCAGAGGAGAGCTTTATCTTCAAGTCTTATTAGAAATATAAAGAACGTACAATAAATAGATGCTAGGCAGCACATCCAGACTTCTACGCCAAATTTATTGACATAAATTAAGAATGTCAGGAATGTTTGAGCCCCATCACAAGATACGAAATTGTATTGAGAATTCCGTGCGATAAAGTAGTACGTTCTTCCCTATCCTGTTGTCGGTATTTTTCTAGTAACCAAAAACTCTGAATTAACTGTGACTGGCACACACGAAGATTTTCTAAACACTGTTTTGAAACTTAGCTCGGTGTAGTTACTATGTATAATTTGAGTACTATTCCCATATTTGAATATATTTACAAGTACAATTAAGTATGGGTCACTGTAACATACTTCTCGACCAGAATTTTCTATGTAATTGAGATTGTAGTACAAAGAGTTGTAGCAGTCAAAGTTTAAGGTTGCGAGAATCGATGATTGGGCAATATTGCGCAAGCTTACAGTATTTGACCATGTTCCATTGTTGTAATAGAGCAAATGTACAGGGTCATGAGCTATCGATGAAAAATTGAGTATTCCAAATTCAAGACCGTGTTTGTCAAATATTACCGTTGAATCACATTCAGGAAACGAAGAAACTAATAAAGTTGAAAACTCAAACAGTTTAGCCTGCATTTCGTCAATAATTGCAAACACTATCAAAAAAACGTTACGGGTTATCATAATGTGTACAATTCGATAACTATCCAACTGTTATGTGGTTTTGTTGTGTTTTGTTACATTACTACGTACGCCTATATATGCTTATATATTTGAGTGAAGTGTAAACTAAACAACATCGTTTGCCCATAGTCAATGTCGCAAAGGATAGAATTACGTTTGTTCATTACAGATCACACGGGATTTGCAATAAAACAAACAAGAAACGACGAAATTAGCACGGAAATTGTGTAAGGCGCTGAGGGAATGGTATATGTGTCATTTCAAAAATTTTTGAACCATTAGTGATATTATATTTATTTTATACTTATGTGTGATGCCTACAAAAATCGAATTGACAAATTTTTTACTGTAACTGCAAACAACCAAGCTAAGCAGCTTATATTTAATATTTAAGCTATATTTCATTAATTAATTTGCTATTCTGGTATTCGGCATATTTATGCTATAGAGTTGCCTATCACAGAATTGTTCTTGTTTTTTTGCTCTTATTGAAGGTTTGGCTCGGCAATGAACGTGAGGTTGACCACCAAGGAACCTAACCTTTGATCATGATCATTCTTCACGACCGCAACATTCCATGCTTCCGCTCACCAATTACCACACCACCACTTTTTATTACTGTGGTGGTACCGGGTCTCGATCACGGCACTATCCAACTTAGGAGAAGGCTCCTAACCTCCCGGACAATGGGCCGTTAACTAGTATTGTGGTTAATGACACTACTGTGGCTAAAAATGACTTGCGTGGTAGCGAAAATTGCCCCCGGCAATTTCGGTCGGTGTGTGTGTCTGTCTGTCCAACTGTCAGACATCAATGCCCGCAAAAATATCTAGAAATAAAAAATCTTGATATTTTTTGGGGTTTTGGAAATTTTCAAAATACCTCAATTTTAAAAAATAGCCTAAAGTGACTTAAAATTTATTTATAATATCTTTTATTCAAAGGACAACGACTCCTTGACCAAAACAATAGCTGAACATGACACATACAGGATATACCACGTCTTTGTCAACCAAGTAGTGGGGAAACATCAATAGAGAGGACATTCTATACAGAGAAAGCGGAAAAAATGGAGAAATAGTAATGAGGATTATTTTTGCGAATTGTAGACTAATTATTACTAATCTTAAGTTTACAACATTAATTTTAAATCTAGTTTAGTTTTTAAGCTACTGATAAGCTACTATAAATTATTAACTGAATGAGCATGTACATGTTGATATCGGTGAGCCTTACATCAAATAAACTTCATAGTTTTGAATATTCTAAAGACAACTTTGTAAGTAATTGAGTCAAAAAATTAGACATAATAAATTTAAATTGTGTTAGAAGAAGCAAGACTTAAAAATCATCACTTTTGCAGTTAAAAATTTGGCGAGCTTGTATATAACTCAAAACTCATAAGTGATATGTTAGAAAACAATATAGGCTTCCATGCTTCCAAGATTCTATAAACAATTTCGTAAAAAAATTATTGGACGTACAGGTCATGCAAAACTAGATTAGCTAACCGAAATGTGATTTAGAGATTGCTTTTCAAATGGAACGGTGGTGATCAATAACTGAACATTCCAATCATTAAGTCGAAAAACAAACGGATGGGAATAATTTGGTTATATATATTGTAGCAAAATTAGCAAAATTGTAGGTTAGGCCGCATATTGCCTCACAATTTTTAGAAATAATTGACTAAAGCGCATAATTCAGTGTGTCTCCAATAAATACATTTAACGTTTGTGTAATATCAGCTAAGCTAAAAGTTCAGCAATTTTATATAAATGTTTCATAAATGCTCAAGTTACATTGCCGTGTTGAATTACTGAGATCGAAAGTTTGGCACAGCTAATTGAACTCACAACAAGTAGTAAAGGCACATCGGCTAGAAATTATTTTGAATTGTAGATTAGCGGAAATCGCATTAGAATATCAATGTAGTGTGCCAATAAGCCGCCGCATAAAAATTCTACATACAAAAATTTAATTTATAGAATCTGTAAACCTTGTCTAAATAATGAATCCCAACTATTTCCTCCTTCTAAAACTACCTTTTTTGCTGGGATTAAGCAATTCTATACAAAACTCGATAAATATTGATTGGGATGATTTCAGATATTGTCAAATCGACATATTGCAAGTTATCAGTTTTGTCAAATTTGAAACAATACCTGTTCCAGTTCGTCATTACAGCATATACCATAATATTCAGAAGCTAGAATCTTATTGGTTGCGCGCAAAACAAACTTGTTACGTTATACTTGAAGTATTGAGCTTAGCACACATTGACACTTATCACAACTACGATAGACTCATTCGTTGTTTATGGTATTTTGACGAAACTATTCAATCTGGACGCTACTCAGTTTGTTATGCTCGACATACCTATTATGTTTCATTTTCTCTATCAAAAATTCACGATACGCAAACCATTCACAAACAGATACCTCTTTGCAAAGGTACTTACTATTGTGGTAACCTGCCAATGTATTTATTCGAAATTGTGAATTCTACAACCGTTGTGTCGATTCTGCAAAATTCTGGATATATAACAATCACCTTATCTCACACAAGTATAGGCTCTTCTTTACTCAATTTCTTGTGCCTTCAATTGTTGATGTTGATTTGGCCTTCACATTGGTTCATTTTTTCTAACATTGATGAAAAACAGGAAGTTGTAAGTGTTGACTACAAAATAAATACTGTAGTAGAATCATTCTGTATTACTAGAACGGCATGGAACGTAATTCGCAACGTTAATGGTAATAAGACTTGCGTGATTGCGTCAAAACTGACTACCAACTTCCCTGGAAGAATTCGCTGGGATACTCCTGCCATGATGTCGAACCCACGAAGAATTTATGTTTCAGAACAAGATAGTTACGAAATAAATGTAAAAGTAGTTACATACAATTTTATTACTTGCGACGGAGCTACCCCGTTTATTAGTTTTCGGCCATTCGCAGCACCATTTAAAAAATACTTATGGATTTCTATTGTAGTAGCCTTGTTCAGCATAACAATTGCTTTTGCCATGTTATTTCGTTTCCTTAAAGTAAAAGACAGTTCTATTTTCTTCATTTTCAAGATGGTAATGGAGCAGGATTTGTGTAGCACAACAAAACTGTCTAAGCAAGATGCATTCAAATGGATGAGCGGGTTTCTCTTGCTTTTAAGCATGATTCTTACAAATTTGTACCGAAGTGAAATAACATCAAACCAAACTGCCCCTCTCCCTTCCGCAAAATTGGAGAAATTGTCTGATGCTTTGGCAAAAGGATATAAGACCTTGATTCCTGTAGTATTTGACGACCTTCCGGAGCATGTTAAAAAATGTAAAGCAAAACAATGTTGTACGTATGTTTGTGAGGCATATGCCGAGCATGCGCAAAAATGGCTTATTCTTGTCACTCCTTGAATGAAAACAGCTTTAATTCATTCAATTTCGGCAAAGCAATGTTGCGCTTGCACGCTCTTCTATTTGTATTACTGCCACAATACAGATGATTAGCCTAATTAGTGTAGCGTAGATATCCTGTAACATTGGATGCATCATAGACCCAGTAAAGAGTAAATCTATTTAAGGTTTGGACAGTGACCTCCACTGTTAAGGCCTTAACCAAATAAATTTA